>JANHFL010005895.1:47045-57175 GCA_032468155.1 Oxyrhabdium leporinum
CTTCTTCTTCTTCTTCCTCTTCCTCTTCCTCTTCCTCTTCCTCTTCCTCTTCTCCTCCTCCTCCTCTCCCCCCCAGTCCCTGGATCTATTTGTGATTTGAGTCTCAAACATTGGATTGCAAAAAGTTTGCTTAATATTCAAATAAATATCCAAAATAACTATAGGTAGTCAACTTACCACCCTTCATTTAGTGACTGTTCCAAGTTACAACAGCACTGAAAAAAATGTTTTGCACAATTAACGACTGTCACAGCATCCCCATGGTCACATGATCAAAATTTGGATGCTTGGCAACTGGCCTGTATTTATGACGGTTGCAGTGTCCCAGTGTCATGTGATCACCTTTTGTGACCTTCTGACAAGCAAAGTCCAACAGAGAAGCCAGATTTACTTAACAAACCGTGTTACTAACTTGACAACTGCAGTGATTCATTTAGCAACCGTGGCAAGAAAGCTTGTAAAATGGCATAATAGTCACTTAATAACTGCCTTGCTTAGCAACAGAAATTTTGGGCTCATTTGTGGTGTGGTTGTAAGTCAAGGACTGCCTGCATATAATAATTCTAATTGTATAGATTTAGACTAAAAAAAACTATTGACTGTGGTCTTCTGAGAGTTGTACCGTAGTATCGATATATCTGCAAGGAATAACAGTTTCACGGACAATTCACGTACCTGATTGCAGTTTGGAGAATTAGAAATATTCTTTTTCTCCTCTTCTGCTGTTTGACTGGCAGTCAGCCCTGCCCTAGTATCTACAAACCATACTTTCCACAATTGAATGAGTCAGCAATCTCTGGCATCTGCCTATAAGCAGGACCTAGAGCTTGCCAGTTCAGATAACCACAGATAATTATAGTTAATGCTACAACACAAGTTGTAAAAGGACAGGAGAAGGAACAAGGAAAGAAAAACGTGAATCTCGAGCTTCTTTCTTTGGAAAGTTTCGAGCCAGGCTGTTTGCTCTTATAGCACATTCAGATGTGTTGAACCTTTCTACCATTCTTTGCTTAGCAGCCCCAAGTTTGGACCTTACAAAAAATGTTGCTTGTATGTGTTTTGAGTTCAAAATCTTACTTGCAGATTTTCGCAGACCCTGGGCTATCAGTTTTGACAAATTTGCCTTGTGTTGGTTTTTCTGTTTGTTTGTTTTTTTACTTTCCTGTTGCAGGGGTGTCCCCGCAGTGGTTGATTTTGCTTCTATGCGTGATGCAGTGAAGGCCCTGGAAGGTAACCCTGAGAAAATCAACCCCGTGTGTCCTGCTGATTTAGTCATCGATCATTCCATCCAGGTTGACTTTAATAAAAGGTAAGAAATTTACCTTTAAGCAGCATGCAAAAAAAAAGAAAAAAGACCCAGACTCCTTCAGTGAAGAGCAAGGATTCATTACATTCAGAGACTGGAAACCCTTAAGGAAAGGTAGCCATGTTAATCCTAAAGGTACCAAAACAAGATACGGATAATCCTCAACTTATGACCATAATGGACCCCCAAATTTCCATCGCCAAACCAGACGATGATGAAGTGAATTTTTGCCCCATTTTGTGACCTTTCTCGCCACAGTTGTTAAGTAAATCGCTACAGTTATGAAATGAATAATGTGATTGTGCAGGGAATCGAATGACTTTGCCTCTCGGAAAGTCGCAAAATGTGATCAAATGACCCCAGGACACTGCAACCCTCAGAAATACATGCCAGTTGCCAAGCGTCCGAATTTGGATCACCTGACTACAGGGATGCTGCAGCGGTTATAAAAGTGTGAAAAACAGTCCAAAGTTACTTTTTTTCGGTGCCATTAGAATTTCAAATGGTCACTAAACAAATGGTTGTAAGTCGAGAAGTACCAGTAATGTGTAATGAAAATCCGGCGCAATGAGCTTCTCCCCCTTGTCAGTTAGATTGCTATCTCCAGCTAAAACCATTATTAACGTTAATTCTTCCCCAAAATGTATCCATGTGACACCTTTGCACAGGTTCATGCACGCATAGATGCACAAGATCCACAGTTTAAACAGGGGGAGGACAGGACCTGAATAAACAAAACTCCCCTATTACTTGAACTATGACTGATAATGAAAAGTAGTTGCTTGAAAAACAAAATGTCTTATCAATATATTTACAAATATTAATCGATCCTGGGCTAGATCCTCTTTCTTTGTGTATCTTATACACAAGCCATTTTCAGTCATGGAAACATACCAGACCGATATTTTTAGTTTTTAGTTTTTTTACATGTCCACCAAGCATAATAAAATGCTTCTTCATGTTGTTCACATCGACAACATACAGTGCATTTGAAGTGCCTTTATACATTCTAGATCACGGGTGTCAAACACGCCGTGTCACGTTGCTGTCACATCACATTTTGCGATGTTTTTCCCCTTCGTGGAGCTGGGGTGGGTGTGGCCTGCACGAGACGCATCTGGCCCGCGGGCAGCCAGTTTGACACCCCTGTTCTAGATTATTTCTCTGGCATCATGTACCAATGATGCATCATATGTTGTTTGGCTTCCAGGTAAGGTTAAACATCTCTGGGAATAGCTCCACAAGCAGAGACAGCACAGCAGTGGAATTGCCACTCAGGAAGGAGTTCTGGTGGGTGGCAATTTCTCCTGAGTCCCCACATCTTAATGTAATCAAGTTTGAAAGCTCTAGGTTAGATGATCCTTTCCTCAGATTAACAGGGAATGGTGTTCACAGGTGAATGTTGGGAATGATTAGCTCAAAAGTTTGCATTCTTTGAAATGTAGTCTTTAGCATAAGGGCATTCCAGGAAACTTGCTAGATGAGACGAAAGTCTAGTCTTTCTCCAACGATAGTGTGGCTACTGAAACCTCCCCTTCTCTTCTTATTTATATATTATGTCTGGTGTTCCAAGTCTTGTTTCTGAACACTGGGTTTCCATTTATCTGAAGCCGGAAAATAACACAAGAAGAAAAAATAGAAATGATTAGGAGGCTGAAAGGATTCAGGAGGCCTAATTAAAGACTATTTTGCTTAAGAAAAAAATCAAGTAAGAGAGAATATGATAGAAGGATGTACAATTATTCATTTTATGGAGTAAGCACAGAAAGAGATTTCTGTCGTGATTAAAATCCGAGGCCCCATAAATCAAATTTCAAAAGTTCAGACCAGACAAAAAACAGTCACTCACACACAAGTAATCCTTAACATATGGCCAGAATTGAGCCCAAAATTTCCATTCCTAAGTAAGGCAGTTGTTAAGTGGTTTTTGCCCCAATGTATTACCTTCTTGCCACAGTTGTTAAGTGAATCATGCAGCCGTTAAACAAATGTGGTTTCCCCCATTAATTTTGCTTGCCAGAAGCCAGCTGGGAAGATTACAAATAGTGATCACGTGACCCCGGGATAGTGCAAGTATCATAAATACATGCCAGTTGCTAAGTGCCAGAATTCTGATCATATGACCCGGGGGGGGGGGGGCCGCAATGGCTGTCAGTGTGAAAAACGGTCATAAGTCACTTTTTAAGTGCCGTTGTAAGCTCAGTTGAGGACTACCTATATTCTATCTTACACTATAGAACAGACTAGATGAGGTTAAAATGAGGTGGCTCAACCATGAGTTTAGCATATTGTGAAAGGAGGATACTGGTTGGGCACACAGCCATTGTGTTTCCTTATTCCAGGGTAAGGATTTATTGAGCCCAGATGTGTTAACTAGTGGATTTTGCCCTGATGCAGTATATATGAGGGTCACGAACTTTAGTCTTGAATGGGGATTAGATAAATTTATGAGGGAAAAAGGAATTATCACCTTAGAGATGGGGAACAAACAGAAAAAAATCATATGCCGAGAAGAGAGCATTTGCCCTTGTATCCTGCTAATGTGTTTCCCATAGGATTAGCTAGATTAGCTTGGTTTGGGTCAGAACAAAAATCTGTCTTGCTCCTAGACTTTTTGGTCTGACTTTTTCAGCCTGGTTCTCAACTCATATGGCCAGTATTCCAGTACCTCTTTAAATGATGCTTTTTCAAAGCCTTGAATGTATTTTTGTCAGCTCTACTTTCTAATCTTTTTCTGCTCACTAAAACACTTGTTCTTGTATAATAAATGTTTTAGGAACCTTTCCCTCCCTGTTATCTCCAGAATACCCTCTGTCAAAGGGCCTACGTGTAATTAGCCATTCTGTGAGACAGTAGGAATTATTATGAAAGCTTGGCAAGTCGTCTTTTCTCTAGCACATGGCAATTAAAGAGCTCCATGATGCTGAGCTAAATAAATACCAATGCGCTCCCCACTTTCTTTTTCAAGGCACAGACACTGAATCCTGCACTTTGTCCTGCTGAAGTTTTCTTACTGTGTTAACTTCTTACCTTTCACTGCAGGCCAGACAGTTTACAGAAGAATCAAGATTTGGAATTTGAAAGAAACAAAGAAAGATTTGAGTTCTTGAAGGTAAGATCATACTTCCTCTGTGTGTCTGCAAAGCTAAGCATGGAAGAGCCTAGTAAGGTAGAAGGGAGTCTAGAATCACAGTTCCTAATATATTAGGAAATATGACGTGGGCCTGCTTTTGTCCTGGAAGAATAGCTAAGGAGAGAAGTCGGCAAAAGGGTTTTTTTCCCCCATAAAAGAAGGGAAAGAATTAAACTTGATAAATGCTCTCCAAGAAGTGCTCTCCAAAAGTTAAACGTTTTTAAATTTGAGCTTGGTTATTCATCGATATCACATGTACCAAGCCAGACAGTTAATTTTGTAATTTCTGTCTATTCTGTAATTTCTCCATGTGGCTCAGTGGGTAGCCAATCAGAATGGGGCTGTTTGCTTGATTATGGTATCTTAATTTACCTCTTGTCAGATTTTAAGATTAAAAAAATACAGGGGTCTAGGCTGAAACCCTATCCTGGTGAAACCACAAAGTCTGAATAGAACTGAAAAAACGTGGTAGTTGGTCCATGTGGGCAGAACGTTTTAAAAACCAAATCTTCATCTCCCAATATTTATAAATCGATGACTAGGCTAGTGAAATACATAATTCTGCTACTTCTTAAGACATTTCCTTCTTTTCCATTTGTGTTTTAGTGGGGCTCTCAAGCCTTCCAGAACATGAGAATTATTCCTCCAGGTTCAGGAATTGTCCATCAGGTGAATTTAGAATATTTGGCAAGAGTTGTCTTTGATCAGAATGGATTCTATTATCCAGACAGCGTGGTGGGTACCGATTCACATACCACAATGATTAACGGATTAGGTGTACTTGGCTGGGGTAAGTGCTTTTCAAACGGAGCTCCCCGTACATTGGGAATTTACCTGGTGTTTAGCAAAATTCAAGAATGAGAAGGTGTAGCAAAATTCAAGAATGAGAAGGTGTTATTCTGAATTTCTTCTTGCTGTTTTTCCCCATTCCTAATATATAACAGACTTTGTGATTTTTTATTTTATTTTTTTGGGGAAAAAAATATTAAGTTTTCGGTTGCTGAATTTATGTTCAAATAGTTTCATCTGTTTATTTATTATTTTTACCTCACCTTTTATTATTTTTTATAAATAACTCAAAGTGGCAAGAGAATTCCAAATATTCTTTCCTCCTCCTGTTTTCCCCATAGCAACAACCCTGTGAGGGAGACTGGCCTAGAGTCCCCCGGTTGGTTTTCATGCCTAAGGTGTGACTAGAACTCACCGTCTCCAAGTTTCTTGCCTGATGCCGTAACCATTACATCAAATCAGCTCTATATCTTCTGAGAGAAAAAAAATCCATCAGCCAAGCAATGGAACTTGGAGTCCTGATCTTGCTGAAGTACAGCTTCCAACATCTCTAGCCAAAGTCCAAAATGTATAGAAAATAATATAGTCCCTATACAGGTAGTCCTCGACTTACAACCACAATTGAGCCCAACATCTCTGTTGTTCAATGAGACATTTGTGAAGTGAGTTTTGCCCCATTTTACGACCTTTCTTGCCCCAGTTGTGAAGTGAAGCACAGAAGTTCTTAAGTTAGTAACATGTTTGTTAAGTGAATCTGTCTTCCCCACTGACTTTGTTTGACAGAAAAATCGCAAAAGGTGATCATGTTGCAACCATCATAAATATGAAGTCAGTTGACAAGCATCTGAATTTTTGATTATGTGACCATGGGGCTGCTCCAGCGGTTATAAGTGTGAAAAATGGTCATAAGTTACTTTTCCCAATGGCATTGTAACTTTGAACGGTCACTAAGCGAACTGTTTTAAGTCAAGAACTACCTGTACTTGGTCAATGGTTGTTTTTTAAAAGTCTAATTCAGGCCAGGAGTTTCATATCACACAGCCTCTTCACATACGGTGACCGAAGAAAACCTTACTCTGGGAATTTAAATAGGAGAAGAAGCGAGCAGTTACTAACCCCAGTGGAAAAACAGAGAAGGAATCAAATTCATAAGTGGAGCCTCTGTTTAACCATCATTAGACATGGCCTCTGATCAGCGAAATGTTTTTCACACAATTGGTCATGCCTGATTCAAGGAAATGCAGGCCTAAGCAGCACCAAGCCTGTATTTCCCTGGAAAGTTTGGGGGGGGGGGGGGAAGATACCAGTTAGTTATCCTATGACAAATTAATACCACTACTAAAATAGCCCTATTCTTGAATGGTAGAAGGAAACGAATCAGAGATTGTCCCAGTGACTGAAGTGTGACAAAAGGCTCACAAGTTAGAAGGCATGCCTTGAATTTCTCTAATTTCAAAGTGTTCTCCATAAATCACTGAGTCAGATGAAGATTATTTTTGCCTCTTCCGTGGGAAGAGAAGAAGTTTACCTTGGATAATATCAGTCATTGTCAGTGCCCAGAAGAAATATTCCCACATGCCAGGAATATTCTTGGGAAGAATTCTAATGTTTATATACCTAGCTTGCATTCTTACTCCACTTTATTTTGAGGGTGAAATCCTCCTGATTCTAGATTACATCAATTAATTAAAGGTGGGATTGCAGGTCGAAGGTAATAAAGTTGAGATTCTTAACAGGTGTTGAAAGAGCCTCAGTATACATCTTTACTGTTCCGTGAAGAGAGAAGAAAGGTTGATAAAGAAAAGTGAAGATCGGCATGTGTTAAAAGAAAGCAAAATCACACAGTGAGATCTTAAAATAAAATAACTGTTGTTGATTTCTTACTTCTCAGAATGGCTAGACATTCTGGAAATAATTTAAAATAGGGATTTTTTTTAAATCACATATATATTAATTAGAGCCCCATTCCTAAATATTAAATCCCCAAAAGACCCCTTTAAATCCCATGAAAACCCCCCACCAACCTTAAGCCTAATAATCCCTTTTTAAAATAAGCTCAAAGCAGTAATGCACTTAATCTTTCTAGAGAAATGCTTTGACTCAGCAGTTATCAAGAAACCACAGGTTTCTCTTCCAATTCCAGTTGTGGTTTGTTTGGTTTTACACATACACACACGCACACGTTTGCTTGATCATCTGACATAAAAATGCAAACAGGGCAAAGTGAGAAACTTTTAAATACTTTTTTTGATTTAGTTAATACAGCTAAAGGCCTTTCTCTACTCATTCTGGAGTTGGCTGAAATGATAATGCCATGAAATTTGTTGCCCCGGTTACTGAGCCTTGTCTCTATTATTCTTTTGAAGTCACTACAACTTATATCAATTCAATTGAAAAGAAAGTATAAAGGAGATACAAAATATTACTTAACGTGGAATAGGTTTTATCAATGGTTAGAGATAGGAAGTAGAAATTAGATGAAGAAAGAGCATCGTTATGTATAAATTAAACATGAACGTTGTTTAAAACTATAAGTATGCTATTATAATCAATAGGATTACAAATAAGCTATTATAATTATAAATATGGTTAGAATTATTCTGTTGTACTACTACTATTGCTATCAGTATATATATATTACTATTTCTTTTTTTCTTTTTGTAAAATGTATGCCCGGACAATGCACTGTATTCAAAATGCTTATATATAAATAAATAAAAACTTGACTAAAAGACCCCCACCTTATATCAATTCAAGATCAAAGGTGACAATCCTAGCAGATTGCATACACTTTCAAACTACCCTTAAGTACGGCCAGACTAGGGAAAATACGACTTTAATTCCAAGTCAGCTGACTTAAGAATGGATCACTTACTACCTCAAAGCAATGTGTTGGGGGCACAGGAGAAAAAACATGCAGCCAAGAGATGTGCCACAGTTCGATACAAGGGAGGAAAGCCGTACGTATCTGGAAATGTGGTGGTGCATCCCTTTAAAATTGAAAAGACAAGGTGGTAAACATAGTTTGTTTTCCTTTGGGAATAGTCAAGGAAAACTAGAGCTAGAGTTGATCTAAATTTAATGAAGAGATACCATGCATAGTGTTCCACTGCTGAGTGAAATAAATGTGTTTCTTGATGTCATGATGTTTCGAGATACTCTTTTCTTCTAATTCATTGGCAAGCATTTGTGTGTGAAAGTATTGGGGGTTATAAATATAGGAAGAAGATGTAGAATGCAGGAGAACGGATTCACGTGTTAAAAGAGTTTATATGTTTGATCCTTACAGCATAGCTTTTATAGCAAAACTATACCGTATGTTTAGCACGTACATGTTTCTTAAACAAGGGGTGTGGCATTCCGCTTAATTTCATCTGCAGATTGGTAAACCCTGCTTTGAAACTGATTGTCTTGCAATTTCTCAGTCCAGTTTGAGTTCCTTGGGGAAATGAGGCAGGGAACATGCTAATGCACAACTGTTCTTGTTGGATCTTCCTGTTAGCATCTGTTTGGGCATTGTGGGAACAAAAAAACTAATCTAGATAGGCCATTGTTTTGATCTAGCAATATTTTTGATGTTTTTGTTACCCTAATTTTATTCATTTTAGATGAATAACTACTGTTTTCATCTCCCTGTCAATAATATTGTTGATCCACCGTTGTTTTCCTTAATTGATGTTGCTGCAAGATAAATTAGCAATCATATTTAATGCACCTCTCTCCCTCACTCCCTCCCCCCCCTCTCTTTCCCATTGATCAGGTGTGGGTGGTATTGAAGCTGAAGCAGTGATGCTGGGCCAACCAATCAGTATGGTTCTTCCTGAAGTGATTGGCTACAAATTGAGCGGTAGTCCTCAGTCATTGGTCACATCCACAGACATCGTGCTCACAGTTACCAAGGTAATAACTTGCTTGACTGACCACAGCTGATCTTGATGCGAGGCTATTCTTAATTAATCTCAGGAATCTGCATGTTAATAGATGCAGGGCAGGAGTTTTAAGGCCTGCACATCAAGTGTTTGAACTCTATTTCTGGGAGTGTTTATTCCCATTTAATATAATCTTAGTGATCACTATTCTAAGCGCTAATGTGTGTCAGAAGTATTGAATTAATAAAATAGTTCCATAGTCCCACCTTTTAGAGATAAGGGCCTCTCCTAATGCAGAGATACTGAGGACCACAAAGTATGTTGGTGCATATTAGACATGTGCGGGATTTTTAATTGTGACATACTTAATTTGAGGACAACATTATACTTTTATTTGTTTCCTAATTCAAAATTGCAGGAAAACGTATTACCAGTTTTCAACAAACTCTAAAGGGGTTCCAAGAGGCATTAAAATAGAACGTAGCCAACATTAAGTTGATTGAGACAGCCAAAGCAAACTGGAAATAGTGAAATTTGGGGTTATGCGGGGATACCGGTTGGTAACTTACATTCAGAACAATTTTTATTCAAAACCTCCAACAGAAAGTTTTGTGCCATATTATAAAACTGTTGTTGGAAGAAATATCCATCTGGGTTCAGTTCCAAGTGGGGAAAGACACTGGAAACATGGTGACTGCTTGGAAAGATGGTTTAACGGTGGACAGCAGGACCACATGGTTTTGATGAATAGAATCACATGGTTTGGAGATCTTGGGTGAAGAAAAAAAGGGCCGAGATGCCGAGAATCCCTTAGTTTTATATCCACTCTGGCTTTGAACTTCCTGGGGCACAGGAAGAGTATCCTGACTGGTTGCTGTCAGAGGTCATGGCTAGCTTTTTAGGTTGTTTGGTTGAATCTTGCTGAGTTTGGTTGAATCTTGCTGGGTGATGCAATGAAGGGCAATTAAATGGCTCTGCCTGAAGGAGGTAGATTTTTGTTATGTAGAATAGACTGGCTCAGGCCTTAATGGCC
>JANHFL010005895.1:57275-68320 GCA_032468155.1 Oxyrhabdium leporinum
CTAGTGGGATTTGAACCGCTAGATTGAATCAGCAGAAGTGGCCTGCAGTTCAACACTCTAACCACTGCGCCACCTACTTCTCTTTTAGGGGAAATATTCTGTCCTAAAGTATTTCATTTTTCTAGGAAAGGGGTGGGTTTTAACTTCCAACACTGTAATGCAGTTGTATTTATCTAGAAGAATTATTGAAATCAATCAAACCTACTTTATTTGTTTATTAGATTTGTATCCTAGTGTTGCAATATAGGTTTAGATCTGGCAGCAAACTTTCCTTAGATGGAGTCTCGGATTCTCATGCATAAAAAAAAGCAAAACTCAGTTATGTCTAGATTCAGCCTTTTTAAATATAGTATAGAATATACTGTGAAATTGGAACTGAATACAAACTTAAATGTGTTGCAGCATTTACGCCAAGTAGGGGTTGTGGGAAAATTTGTTGAGTTCTTTGGACCTGGAGTTGCTCAGTTATCCATTGCTGATCGCGCCACCATTGCCAATATGTGTCCAGAATATGGAGCAACTGCAGCCTTCTTCCCAGTTGATGAAGTTAGCATCGGATACTTAGTTCAAACTGGTGAGTAGACGGAAGACAATATGTAAAATCTGAATTTCTGAAACAGAGAGTATTCATTTCAGATGGAGATAGGTTGCTTGCTTTAATACCAGCCCATTTAAACCAATACAGCAACTGTGGAAAAAAAATGTAAGCCCTAGGCTTGGCATTTATCAAGATTCTTTGATTCTTTAAAATCTTAATTCTAATGCAATTTTAAAAATTGAATGGAAAGCTGGGATGATGCAATACTGAACAGAGAACAAGATGTTACCTTAAGCAATGCAGGGAAAACCCATAACAGTCATATAGATCTCCCCCCCCCGGGATAAAAAAAAATACACAAGAAAGCTGGCACTATGAAAAATATCCTGGGGAACCAGAGGTAGTGCGGCCAGATAAGATTCTGTAATTAGAGCTAGCCGTGATAGCAGTTACTATGAAAAGGAAATCTCTTCATGGAAGACTTCAAATTCCCACATCAAACTTCAACATTGTAAATGGATCAATTAACCCCCCAAAACAAAAGGATTCTGACTCAAACTGTGGCTATTTCAGGTGAAAGAGAAAGAAGATATTGGGGTTTTTTGCTTGAGTGGGAGAAATGAGATCAGATTTTATATATAGATTCCATTTGTGGATGTAACACATGTAATTTATCCTGTTTCCTCAACAAACTCAGCAGTATCCATAATTCCTCATAATTCATGTAAAATGGGGAAAAGTAATTTGTAGCAATCCATAACAGATAGTTTCTCTCTTCTCCCCCAAGCTCCATGGACAAAAGGGACCCATAGATAGTTCTGAGATTGTATTTGCTATCTTATCAATAGTAAAATATGATTTCTTGCATCTGAATTAGAACAATATTTATTGCTTTATGTGCCTATGCAGAAAATAAAATATTGGAGATTTGTGAATTATGCTTTGGTCAGTGTGTGATAAAGTGGCTCACATTGATTAGACAATTGAAAATCACAGTTTTAGCAAAATATAAAATACAGGTCCAACCTTAGGTGCTGATTGTTCAAGTTCCTATACTTTAGTCTATTTATTTAGTAAATTAAAGGATTCAGCCAAGTCTTCTAATCTGATCTAATTTCACAAACAATACATGTGTCATCCTGAAAATTAAAGTTAGTAAAGGACAAACTTATTAATTCAAGAAATTGATTTGTGTATAATTAACTCAAGTAATGGTTTCAGTAATACTACATGCACATTTATATATAGATAGTTTTTATTGCATTTATTTAGTTTGCACATTTACAAGCAGGCAGTATATATTTCATATTCTGTTGAACATATAAACAGTAGATCCTTCACCAGGTGTTACTTATCACATATACAGTATGCTTCCAATTACACCCAAACCATCTTCTCAGTAAGTATTCATTGGGAGTACCGATATGATGATTCAGACATGTTTACATTCTTCACTTTTAAAGATGCGTTAGAACTTTACAATTAGTCTCTTAGTGTGTACACACTAAATAGACAGGTAGTACCCAATATTGTATATTTGGTGTGATACTAGAGGTTTTCTGAAATTCTATACAGCATCTTACATTTGCTGTTCCTTAAGAAATGGTCTTTCTATCTCTTTGCACATTCACAGAGTTATTTTTGTCCATTATAGGCCGTGATCAAGAAAAGATCAATCATATAAGAAAGTACCTTGAGGCTACAGGAATGTTTAGAGATTTCAATAACTCATCTCAGGATCCAGATTTTACTCAGGTACCTTTTCCTAAATTTGTACTTTCCTCAAAGGAACATACAAGCCCCAGACTTCTAGACATCTCAGGAAATGATCCTGCATCTTCCACCAACTGAAAACATAGAAGCCAATTACAGAACTATTTAGAAGATAAGAACCAGAAAACCTCTAATGAGTACAGTGGTTAAATTAAATTAAATTAAATTAAATTAAAGGTATCTAAAAAGAGGTAATGTTTTTAAAATTACTAGAATTACTGGATGGTCATAAAGTTGGCCCAATAGGCAGAGTCTTGTGGCTATCTCTGGCATCTAATTACGTTTTTATTAACATGAGAAAAGCCTTTGATGGATTTTCTACCAAAATCTGTTGACTGGCCTTAACTACTATGCACCTTGACTCGGTGGAAGCAAAATGTGGATAACCTCAAGGTTTCTTGTCTAGTTCCTTACTTTAAAATCATTCTGAAGCCCTTGAAACAAGCCAGCACAGGCCTAATGGAGGATCTGCCAAATCAAATTAAGCCCACCACCTACCTATGGCAGACCACCAAGGAAGGACTTTAGAAACACTCCATTAACGCTTCATGGCTGGGATTTCAGAACCAGAAAGGATTATGAAGAGCCTTGGCAGCTGGTGGGTTAGGTTCAAGTTGCTACAGGCCTGTCTTGAAATCGTCCCCCAAGATTGCACTATGTATGAATCCTGAGGATTTGCTCAAATTATCCAAGTTTCCAAGCTTTTTGTTGCTTGTCTGACTCCCTTTAGCTTCTGCAGTGCCCATTTAAAAAAAATAAATAAACTTTTTCTCTATTCTTCAGGCCAACTTACAGATTTTGTCACCCTCCTTCCAGGCATGCAGTAAATTTAGCAAATTAAATGGTTATAGGGAATCAAGGTTGCAGGGTAGAGGCGGAGAGTTTAGCTTCAGCACTTAAGGAGTGGGGGAAAGAAAGTTCCACAAGTCATAAGCGTGGACAGACTGCCCAGAGCCCAAATTTTCAACATGTGACCATGGCAGCATGAGCCGAGCGTCCCTTTTGTTCTGTGCCATGGAAGTTGTTTTGTGAGTGGTTGTAAATCGAGGGCTACTTATATAAATATATAAGGGAACAATTTCAAGAAAGCTAGCACCTCTCTGTTTCTCTTTCTTCCTGCTTCCTTTCTTTTCAGTAGATTGTAGAATTGGATCTGCAAACCGTTGTGCCATGTTGCAGTGGTCCTAAAAGACCGCAGGACAAGGTAGCTGTGTCTGACATGAAGAAGGATTTTGAGACCTGCTTGGGAGCAAAGGTGATGCTATTTTCTATTTAAAATATACCCTTTTTGTATGGTATGTGATCTTCCTTCTGATAATTTTATTAATTTATAATCAATGTACAGAAGATAGATATATTTCTTTTGTTAGGCTAGTCAAATGTGTCTCTTATTTGTGGAGAACCTTACTTGTCAGACTTGAATATAAAATATACATTCTTCCACAGCTCAGTTTTCATTAATGAGGAACCTCTTTGGTGGCTGCCTTTGATAGAAATTCATTTGCTCTCGTGCTATCGAGGTCTAAAGTTTTATTCTTTAGGATAATGTGTTTTCTTTTACTAGCAATGTCAACTTTGGGCCTAAATTTCAAAGACAGAATTGTAATAGTTTTGTTGTAACAAAATAATGGATTTTGGAACTAAAAGGATGCTGATAAATGTGGCATTTAATCAGCCAAAGACTACGCTATTTTAAAATCAGTAGATACAACATTAAACTTACACTGTCATGACCATTCCCAGATCCTCCAGATGAGACTACAGCTTTTGTTGTCCTAGATTATTGACCACGGCTGAGAATAATGAAGGATGGGGTCAAAAGTCAGCTGGAAGACTGAAAGTTCCACTAAATTCTGCTAAGACTTTTGCAAAGTTGGTAATTCCAACTGGCTGGGTAGAGGAAGAGGCAATTTCCGTTCTCCACAGCATTTTTACAGAGTGTTTGTCTGTGATGCACATAATATACACAGAATATCATATATCCTTCAGCTGCCCCTGGCTTTGAATGACCTACAGAAGTATACCTCCCCCCCCAAAAAAAAATATAGAACTAGGAAAAAATGAGGTTTATTTTATTTAAATTGATTTAAAATTAATCAGAGGCAATTTGTGCTGTTACTCCATCTATCCACAAATTCATATGGATGTTCCATCTATCCATAAACGAGAATGCGTGTCAGCACATTCAAGAGAACCGTAAAGCTTCCCGAATTTTTGTAATGATCACAATATATATAATTATAATCCAAGAAAGCAAAGTAATTCCAAACTGGTTGATGTGGAAAGCAAGCTGACAATTGGAAGGAAATTATGAGAAACAGAGCTGGTAGAATGGAATAGGGTATGCTGGGTGGAATACTGAAAGGATGGGCTGAGCTACAATATTTTGTGGCAGCTTTTCAGTTTCAAATGTCTAGATCAGTATTTCTTAAACTTGACAAGTTTAAGATGTAGGAACTTCAATTCCCAGAAATCCCCAACTAGCTCTGTCTGAACATTTGTTACCAAAGTTTAAAAATATGTATGTTTTTGTTTATTTCTGTTCGCAGCAAGGATTTAAAGGTTTTCAGATTGCCCCCGAATATCACAACCACCACGTCCAGTTCATCTACAATGACAAGGAGTTTGAACTAACACACGGGTCGGTTGTGATTGCTGCCATTACTAGCTGTACCAACACCAGCAATCCTTCTGTGATGCTTGGAGCTGGTAAGTTGTCATGTAGAGCACCAGTTAAACCAAAGATGGAGGCAAATAGTACTCAACTTATGACCACGATGGAGCCCAAAATTTCTCTTGTTAAGCGAGGCGGTTGTTATGTGAGTTTTGCCCCATGTTACAACCTTTTTGCCACAGTTGTTAAGTGAATCACTGCAGTTGTTAAATAAATCATGCAGACGTTAAGCAAATCTGGCTTCCCCCTGATGACTTTGCTTGTTGGAAGCCAGCTGGGAAGATTACGAATGATGATCACATGACCCCGGGACAGTACAACAATCATAAATACATGCCGGTTGCCAAGCGCCCAATTTTTTGATCATGGGGATGCAGCAATGATTGTGTGGAAAGAGATCACTTTTTTCCGTGGCGTAGTAACTTCGAACAGTCCTTAAACAAATGGTTGTAAGTTGAGGACTACCTGCACATTGAACGGTAGTGCCCCACAGACAATTTAATTTAATTTAATTTAATTTAATTTAATTTAATTTAATTTAATTTAATTTAATTGACAGCAAACTGTTTTTAAAGAGTCTTAGATTTCCTTCCAGAGAAGTTGAATTCCAGAATTCTCTGGTTTTTCATTTTATTTTACCTGAATCCAGTACAGATTCCATGAAACTGAACAGTTCTGTTTCTGTAAGATTTCTTGGGGACGGGTAAAAACACTGCATTCCTGACTGCAGCACAGAGTCTGAGATATAAGTCAGTCTTGCTTTTCAGTGGCTTGGGCCATAAATCATGGAGAGCACATCATTGCAGTGATATTCCATTGAGTTATCATGAGGATCCTGGAGCTTCTAAGTGTTGCAAGAAGGTGGCAAGAATAAGATTTCCATTACTATGGGAAATAGAGGCTTCACATTTTGGATTTCTCTCTATTTCAAAAGCAGGAGAGAAGGTATCAGATTATTATTATTTTTTTCCAGCCAGATTGAGTAGCAGTGTGCCAGCTATGTATATATTTAGAATATTTTTGTATAAAAAGTCTAAACTAGGCTAAAGTACACAAACTGATATACATATATACCAGTGTGTATATATATATATATATATATGACTCTCTACGCAGGTTTGCTTGCAAAGAAAGCTGTAGAAGCCGGGTTGACAGTGAAACCATACATTAAAACTAGCTTGTCTCCAGGAAGTGGAGTGGTCACATACTATTTAAGAGAGAGTGGCGTGATGCCTTATCTTGCTCAACTAGGGTAAGACATTCCTTCTTTCTTTTTTTCCCATTTATACTTTTAATCTCAAAGACAGATTCCTGATTGCAAAGAAATGTGGTTAATCAGGCAGCTGTATCTAAAAAAACAAGGAAAATATTGTCTTAAAAAAAATACAGCAATTGAAAATATATATGCTGTATGTATATATGTGCTGTAAAATTGTTACGTTTTGGTCACTACAATATTAAAAAGATGCTGAGGCTCTGAAAAGAGTGCAGAGAAGAGCAACAAGATGATTAGGGGGATGGAGGGTAAAACATATAGAGAACAGTTGCAGAAATTGGGTACGTCTAGTATAATGAAAAGAAGAACTAGTGGTGACACGAAAGCCGTGTTCCAATATTTAAGGGGCTGCCGCAAAGCAGAAGGGGGGTCAACCTATTCTCCAAAGCACCTGAAAGCAGGAGAAGAAGCAATGGATGGACACTAATCAAGGGGAGAACCAAGCTAGAACTAAGGAGAAATTTCTTGACAGTGAGAACAATTAATCAGTGTGACAGCTTGCCTTCAGAAATGGTGGGTGTTCCATCACTGAAGGTTTTTAAGAAGAGATTGGACAGCCATTTGTCCAGAATGGTATAGGGTCTCCTGCTTACGCAGGGGGCTGGACTAGAAGACCTCCAAGGTCCCTTCCAACTCTGTTATTCTGTTTAGCACGTTGGATTTCCAGAGCATCTGGAGCTGCAGTTTTACATAGTTTCATACATACATGCTATCCACAACTAGTCATGTCTTCTCAGTACTCAGGCTGCAGCTGCTTTAAGAAGTTGCAGACAAGTACTTTATGAGTGAGGTTGATCTTGTGTGCTCTAAGATGCCTTTTTATTTTAGAAATACTTATCTATACTCCGATGAGCTGCATGGCCTTAAAAATCACTGGTTGTATGGCTCTCTATAAACCCAATTCACACGTTCAGCTGAAGAGGGGAGAGTACAAACCAAGTAGAGAATATATTCAGCCTGTGTCTTGTAAACATTGACCCTGAAGGTTAAGAAGACAGGTACATGCAGCTAGTATGGGAATGTCGCATATGCCGGCATCATTCACTGGATTACAGATTGCCTGGGAAGTGGAAGAAATTTCACACTACTTTAATTCCTTAAGAAAAAAAAAGGGGGGGGATTCAGTCCTTGGTGGTGATTCAAGTTAAGGAGATTCACTTACTTGCCAACTCAATTTGTATCAAAGAGTGCCATGTTTACTGTATGTCATCTTGAGATGCATCCATGGCAAAGCCCAGCTCAACTGAAAGGGGATGCATTGCCTCATGATATGTGGGGATTATAAAATTAATCTTTACTGAACAGCAATCTGAATACTTATCCCCCCTGCTCATAAACTGATGTGTCAGAAAGAAGGTTAAGCTGGAAAATTCCTTTTATGCTCAGTCAACTCCCCCCCCCCCCCTGTTCTCAGTTTGAAGCGGCTACAAGCAGATTTTACAAAGACCATATTTTCGGAAAGGCTGAGAGTGATTGAGAGAGGAGGTTATGGTTTCCCTATTTGAAACATGTGGAACAATATATCTAAACAGTTATCCATCCTCCCACTGACACCTTCATAGGGATCAGATTATATAAAGCTTCAGGGGTGGGATTCAAAAACCTCAGCAATGGGTTCGCTGCCCGGTTGCTGGGTGGGCGTAGCCTAGTTGGCCTCCTGCACAACGGCGGGGGGACCTTCCCTGAGGTCTAGAGGCTTTTTTTTGAGCCTCCAGGAGGGCGAAAACGGCCTTCCCGGGCTTCAGAGGCTGGAAACGGGCCCATTTCCAGCGTTCCCAAACTTCTGAGAGGCCCATTTTTCGCCATCCCCGGGGTCTGGAGGTTTTTCTCCCTCCCCAAGCCTCCACGCGTGCCCTGCACTTACCTGCATCCACAGCGGGCCTCATGGAGACTCCTGGGAGGGGCGGGGTGGGCGGGGCCAGCCAAGAATGGGATTTGGGGGTTCAGCGAACCCCACAGAATCTTCGCTAAGGGTCCGCCTGTACCCCCACGAACCCCAGCAGCCCACCCCTGTAAAGCTTCCTTGCCCAATTAGAAGAATGTACCATCGCCATCAACACTCTCATCATTATTCTGAAATTATTACATGATCTGGCAAACGGGAGAAATGCAATTGTTTGATCTTTCCTTTTCTACTAGATGTCCATTGGTAATCTATTGACTTTCATGCTCTCCGCAGGTTTGATGTGGTTGGCTATGGGTGCATGACCTGCATTGGTAATAGTGGGCCTTTGCCGGAATCTGTTACTGAAGCCATTACTCAGGTATCGTTGAGTTTTTGGGTCCTGTGTTGTTGCGATTTTTCATACAAATGATCAGAACCAAGCAAAAAATAGGATTGGTGGTGACTGGATTTGTGGATAGACAGTGGGAATATGTACAAACACTTTAGATACGCAGAATAGAAGGCTTATTGTTCTTACTGGTAGTTCTTGCCTTACCACTGTTCATTTAATAACGGTTCATAATTGCAACGGCCTTGACTCATTTGTGAAGTTGCAACTGTCGCACCACTACCACCGTCATGTGGTGACATGATGCTTGGCCACCAACTTCATTTATGATGGTTGCAGCGTCTTGTGATGACATAATCACGATTTGCAACCTTTCTAGCTGGCTTCCAACAAGCAAAGTCAATTGGGGAGGCCAATTTTGCTTTAACAACCCTGTGATTCACTTGACCCCCATAAAAATGGCAATAAAATCAGGTCTCATGATGATTTGTTTAATGAGCACGTTGCTTAGTGACCAAAATTCTGGGCCAGTTGTAGTTGCAGTTCGAAGACGATTTGTAGAAGGGAAATGCTTATTTGTTTTACATCGATCTAACATTGTCAGTGTAATATTTAGTGATGGTTATCATGCTCTTTCGCTGCTCAGTTTGAGAGCTGTTGAGATGGTGGAATTGTGTCCCTTTAAAACAGAGATGGGGAACCAAGACCCCTTTATGATTTGTAGGTGTGGCTGGCTCAGGAATTCTGGGAGTTGAGGTTTGCAAGTCATAAAAGGGCCCTCGTTCCCCACCCCCGCCTTAAAAACGGTGCTTTTCAAAACTTGGCAACTTTATGGTATGTGGACTTCAACTCCTAAGCTCTCTGGGAATTTGGGGAATCGAAGAGGACACATTTTAAAGTTGCCACGTTTGAAAAATGCTGCTTTAAAAGAATTCCTTGCTGTTATAGTACAGGAAAAGTAACTTGGAACTTTACTTGGAAACGGATAGCCAACTTTCCGTTGTTATTCAATATTAATAAATGGCTGCTTAGCATAGTCTTTAAGGGGGGGGGCAGTGAGATTTCGTGTGACTTTAATGGACATTGTAAACGGACTTGGTGATGTGAACAAACGGAAACTATTTTCTTTTTCAATATGGATGGTATTTTTTGCAGGGAGACTTAGTAGCTGTAGGAGTGCTGTCTGGGAACAGGAACTTTGAAGGCCGTGTCCATCCAAACACACGTGCCAATTATCTGGCCTCCCCTCCACTGGTCATCGCCTATGCTATCGCAGGGACCGTACGGGTTGACTTTGAAAAGGATCCTCTAGGTAAGGCATAATTTGCAAACTACGGTATTTGAATTTTTGAAGGGGACGACTTTGAATAAATCAGAAACCATGCCAAATCTCCGAGTCTCTGTGTGTACGGATGGAGTGTGTAAAGGGACTGGGATCATAAAAGACTATATTCCATATTTCTCTATATTCCTTAAGCATCATACATATACAGGGTTTCTGTTCACGGAGAAGGGATCAACCTGTTCATAGAAAACGAGATCCAGTTCAGCTCATTGCCTCTGTGGAGGACAGGTTAGTAGGATGCCTGCTGAAAACCAGTGTTCAATTAATTGCAGGTGTCAATGCGCAAGGCAAAAAGATCTTTCTGAAGGATATTTGGCCTCTGAGAGATGAGATCCAAGCTATTGAACGTCAATACGTAATTCCAGGAATGTTTAAAGAGGTCTACCAGAAAATAGAGGTAATACTTAGTGTTAAATTGTGCTTTCTGCATTTGATCTGATGTTACATTTGCTTCTTGTTACTTGTAAGTTAAAACTTCAGTCAAAATCATAAAGGTTCCCCCAAAACAAGAGAGAGTTCCCTTGTGAGCTGGGTAAGATAATGATATTCTAAGAAAAATCACCAGAAAGACAAGGAAAGTGCCAATGTGGTATCGACCAAACTTTGATGCACTTTTTAAACCTTGTTGGACGCAATGAAATTTTGGGGGAAACTTTTCAAAGAAAGAACATTCTAAATAGGCACGCTGCTTGGTTCTCCTGGTCTCAAACTTAATCAGTTCAGACTGAGTTGGGAAAATAGGCATGGCTAGGTGAATGTGTAAAAGAATGGAGCCTTTAGTTCAGAAATTGAACAATAAGCATAAAGCTGCGTTTGTTTTCCTGTGTCTCTGAATAAAAAAGAACTTTTTTCTCACACTGCTTGTTTATCCATAGGCTGGAGATAAAGGGATTTAGAAAATTTGCATTTGCTATGTTTGTATCCTTATTTTTTTCTTATTTTTTTCAAATTTTCCAGACAGTAAACGAATCCTGGAATGACCTAGATGTCTCATCAGACAAACTATATGCTTGGAATCCAAAATCCACCTATATTAAATCTCCTCCATTTTTTGAAAACCTGGTAATTCTCTTTTCGTGGCCTTTTGATGCATTTGCTGACAAGCATGCTTTGTGTGTTGTGGTTTGTTTAAATGATTTAAGTTGGGGTTTTTTAAGGATCTGTCAACATTTTGTAAAGTATAAACAAAAGTAGCCTGTCTAGTA
>JANHFL010005896.1:14394-25218 GCA_032468155.1 Oxyrhabdium leporinum
AGACAGACAGACAGATAGATAGATAGATAGATAGACAGATAGATAGATATAGATATGATAGATGATAGATAGATGATAGATGATAGATAGAGACAGACAGACAGACAGACAGACAGACAGACAGACAGACAGACAGACAGACACGGGTGGATGGATGGATGGACGGACGGACTATAGTTTATGACACATTGAGTCCCTTGCTGTTGTTAGCATTAAGTGTAAAGAATGTTCAGGAGTTACAACCATTGTAATTGCAATCTACTGAAATGCCAATCTACTGGATGGCTCATACCAAATGCCAAGTATCAAGGGGCCAGTCATACCTGACTGTCTTTTTCACATCTGTTTATAACATTTCTAAGCCTTGATAAGCTCCCAAATAGCCAAGTAAAATCACAGTTGCTTAATAGTTTTTAGCCCTGATCAGGGAGGAAGCCCAAATAATGTGCTCCAGTCTCTGCAATGACAACACAAGGAGAAAAACAACAACAACCCTTCTAATGAAATCTTGTCATTCATTCATTCAATATCTTCAGTAATACATTTTCCCATCTTGGTTCATGGCAACAGAACAGAAAAGAGCTAATCTTAAAGGATAATAAATGGATGTTTGAAAGAGATTTGGCTCTGGCTCTGCATTGAAATTCAGCAGAAGATATGGAATGTTTATCCGCTGATCATATGGCTTTCAATTATAAGAGTGAAGTCCAGCTGCTTCTTTGCATAGAATCAGATGAAACAATGCTAATGTTGTGATGGAATCATTTCATATCCACCTCCCATTCTCCAAAATGAAAATTGTGTAGATTATGAAGTTCTTTGTTGTTGTTCAGACTTTCCTTTATTGCTTGTTTCTGTTTATAATAACATGTCATGTTAACCTCTCCATAACTCCTGGAGCAGAAAGATAGAACAGAATAATATTATCAAGATCCAAGCTATTGTTGTATGTGATTTTTCTACATCCAAAGTAGGAAATCTGTGGTTCTAAAGTTATGCAGCTGAGTCCAGAGTCCTCAGAGTCCACGATAGAACAAGTTGTGACCTATATAGGTAGTCCTCGATTTATGACCACAACTGAGTCCAAATTTTCTGTGGCTAAGTCAGACACTTGTTTAGAGAGTTTTGCTCAATTTTACTAGCTTTCTTGTGATAGTTGTTAAGTGAATCACTGCACTTATTAAGTTAGTAGCACAGTTGCTAAGTGAATGTTTGCTTGACTTTGCTTGTCAGAAGGTTGCAAAAGGTGATCACATAACTCTAGGATACAGCAACCGTCATAAATATGAGTCAGTTGACAAGCATCTGAGTTTTGATCAGGTGACCATGGGGCTGCTGCAACAGTTATAAGTGTGAAAAGTCATTTTTTTTCAGTACCTTTGTAACTTTAGTCACTAAACAAACAATTGAAAGTTCAGGATTAACTGGAGAATCACAAATTCTTCAGCAGGCATTCTTGTTATTTTACATCTCATATACTTGTTATAAATAATCCACAACACCGACACAAGCAGTAGTACTTTTATTTTCCTGTGGAAGGCTGTGGAACGAATGAGGAAGGACACAAGGGCTAGTATGATATTGAAATGACAACACACAAATCAATATATTATTGTGCAAATCAAGTGAATATAGAATTGTATCGTGATATCCAATGCAAGCTTTTAGATGAGACCAATGGGGAGGATCTTCTGTGACAGTCTCAGAAACAGCTTGTAATAGTTCAATACTCTTATAAATGAACATCATAACTGTGCAAAGGTTGGACCAAATTTCTTTTCTTTCTTACAGCTCTACTCAGTAATTACTCCTGCAAAATATAGTACTTCAAGAATACTGGAAAGTCTGAGCATGAATAAATGCTTTGGTCGTAAGATTATGATTGAATGCATACAACATGTTACGCTATTTATTTGCAAGCAGCAATTGCTGGAATCACACAGCAGACTAAACTAAATATAACTTTTCATAAGGTTTAAGTTAGCAAGATGTGTAAACTAGCTAATGAGGGAAAGGTGTATTAGTAAGAATTAAGTCTTTTGTCTCTTTTAATCTCAGAAGACTTGTGTAATGCTCAAAGTTCCTCAGGTGTGCCTATTCTTTCTGTCAATTGTGCTTTTGATATTATTAAATTAATGAAAAAATAATGATACCATCGTTGTAAATTGTGAACCATTTTAAATAAATGAGTAGAAAGCTATTTATAAAGCTAGTAAGTAAAAATATTTGTAGTATATGTACAATGATAACAGATAAACATAATTTACTTTTAGATATGGGTATGGGACATGGAGAAGATGAAAGGAAATTAATGCCATAATTCCCAAGTCTTATCAAGTGAATTTTGAGGAGTCTTAAAAAGGTGTTCATTCATTTCAGTCCCAGTTCCATTTCTTTAAAATGCTATCTGATAATTGCATAGATAGTTTAAAAACAGTATGCATAAATCTTCTCTTTGCTAGTAGAAATTCCCTGAACTATTGCAAATAATATGCAATTACTGTACTAGAATATTATTCCTTTTGTATTTAAAATAGGGGAAAAACTGAATATTTATTTTGCTTTGAAAATCTGTTGAACTATATTCATTAATCCTTTGGGATCAGCCGGTTCATTTTCATCATTTTTTTCACAGGATGGCAGAGTTGGGCAGTTAGTTAGAACTTAAAAAATATAAGCTGTGGTCGTACTACATGGTATACTAAGAATTGTATGAGTTCAATTTTATGGCAAATATTTTAGCACTCATTTGATGACAGTGCTTTGAGGTTAACCTAAGCATAAAAAATTGAATGAAATGAAGAATTTGACATACATACATGCAGAGGAACATGGAATAGCCCTTCTCTTTTTGGACATTTGGGCCTACTTGAGAATAAATTAAGTAACCCATAAAAGACTGAGAAATTGGATTGGAAAGAGGGAGTAAAAAAGAAACATATACATAGTAAAGGAGGGATTTACTATGTGTGCTAATTGAATAGAGTATTTATTTAAGACAATTTTATGATACCCCTCTTCCCTATAAGGTGACAGTATGAAATTACAATAGACTCCTTGTAACTTTGGGGCTGAAAACAGCAAGTTAGCATTCAAAAAGATCCATTTATTGCAAATGGTTCTGAAATTTTTAATGGGAAGAATTTGCTGAGCTCCAGGTCAGGGGTGCCAAATTCAAGGCCCGTGGGCTGCATCTGGCCCATGGGGTGCTTAGATCTGCCCTGGAAACAGCAAAGGACTGGCCCATGGTGCCTCTGCCAACAAAAACAGAACTTGGGAAGACCGCATGTGGCCTTCCTGAGCTCTGTTTTTGGCTGCAACGGCACCTGCAGCCCTCGGCCAGCAAAGACAGAGCCCAGGAGGGCTGTGCTGGCAAAGGGCTGCAGGAGGCCATCGCAGCTGAAAATGGAACACAGGAAGACCATGCGTGGCCCTCCCAGGCTCTATTTTCACTGGCAGAGGGCTGCAGGATGTCGGTCTGGGCATACCCACCCCGGCCACACCCAGTTAGCCCTCTGAGGTCAAACACAACCCTGATATAGCCCTCAATGAAATCGAGTTTGACACCCCTGCTCTAGGGGGAAAAACAAACACTGGAGTTAAATTCTTCTTTGAGAGGGTTTTTTTTCCCCCTTCAGTTTCTTCTAACCACTGCAAAGGAAGGAACAGACAAGGTAAAAATAGACACTATACTTTTCTTTATTACTTTTTTAAATATGTGCTTTTTTGAAAAAAAAATCATTGCTAGAAGTCTTTTCTAGATGTCAGTTATTTTTGAAAACATTTGTTGAATTTTAATTTTTAATAGAAATAAATTAGATCATCACTGTAAAGATGCATATTTGGCTTTTTAAAGAAAAAAAAACAATTGTTAGATTTTTTTTTTAAAAAAAACCTGGCTTGTGGCTCTTCAGTTTTGCAGCTGAAGCCCTCCTGAAAATAATTCCACATAAATAATAAATAATAAACAAACCAACCTTAGTTTTTAACCAGTAAATTGAACAAAAATATTTGATTACCTCAAAGCAGAATAGGTAGCTTAAATACAAAACTCCAAGTGGGAAGTTAATCTGCAATGACAAGTTAAAAATATGAGCAGTCATCCTATATGCCCTACTAAAAGTTTTATGAATATATGCCTTATGGTTTCATATTCTTATATTCTTATATTCTAGTATTATATACTAAGCTTTTATCATCTTTTTTTGAAGTTTGATGAAACTAAGGAACAGTTGTTAAAAGTGCTAAATCTGGGTATTTTGTTTCCTAAATTAGCATTGTTGTTTTCTAGACTATTGTTTAATCAGACATCATTTTGGAGGTCCAGAAACAAGTCAATGTATTATTTGCAAAACTCATGTATAAACTCCAAATTGAATCTCAAAATTGCCATCCGTCTGAGATATAGACAAAATAAGATAAAGGAGTCCCTGTGGATTTTACTCCGCTAGTTGTTGCCCATTATAGAGGCAGTGCTCATCTCCATTTCAAGGCCATTGAGCCAGCACCATCTGAAGACATTTTCATGGTCATGTGGTTAGCATAATGCCATGGAGCATTGCTATCTTCCCACCAAAGTGGTACTTATTTATCTACTCGCATTTGCATGCTTTCAAACTGCTAGGTGGCAGGAGTTGGGTTGAGGAGGGAGCTCACCCCATCACATGGTGCTCGGGTCTCAAACTTAGGGTGCCGGCTTTCCAGCCAACAAGCTCATCATCTTAACCACTGAACTGCTGCACCAATTTATAGAGAACATGGGAATTGCAATTAATAACCTAGAAGAACCGAGATAGAAATATGGTTATATGTATAATTTATCTGTGTAAGTGGTGTGTATGTGTGTGTGTGTGTATGTGTACACAGTGTGTATGCAAATATACATACATAGATATACAGTACTATGCAAAAGTGTTAGGCAGTTGTACAACAAATGCTATAAATTAAGAATGCTTTCAGAAATAGAAGTGTTAATAGTTTATTTTTATCAATTAGCAAAACAGAAAGTAAATGAGCAGAAAAGAAATCCAAATCAAATCAATATTTGGTGTGATCACCCTTTGTCTTCAAAACAGCATCAATTCTTCTAGGTATAGAGCCTTGGTGGTGCAGTGATTAGAATGCAGTACTGCAGGTTACCTCTGCTAAATGCCGGCTGCCTGAAATTTGGCAGTTCGAATCTCACCAGGCTCAAGGTTAACTCAGCCTTCCATCCTTTTGAGGTGGGTAAAATGAGGACCCAGATTGTTGGGGGCAATAATGCTGACTCTGTAAACTGCTTAGAGAGGGCTGTAAAGCACTGTGAAGTGGTATATAAGTCACACAGTTTTTGAAGGAACTCAGCAAGGTTCCTACAAGATTGTTCAAACATCTTGGAGAACTAACCACAGATCCTCTGTGAATTAGACCACCTCAAGTCCTTCTGTCTCTTCATGTAATCTCAAACTGACTCAGTGATGTTGAGATCAGGGCTCTGTGGAGGCCAAACGATCACTTCCAGGAATTGTTCTTTACATGGAAGATAGTGACATTGGCTGTATGTTTGGGATTGTTGTCCTGCTGCAGAATAAATTTGAGCCCAATCATATGACTCCCTAATGCAGGGGTTGGCAACCTTAAACACTCAAAAAGCCATTTGGACCTGTTTCCCACAGAAAACACCAGGAGCCACAAAACCCTTCCTGTGCCTGACTATTTCCTGAGTGGCCATAAAACTAGCATATATAGTTGAATTAAAGATTCTGTTTTCTTCTGAAACTTTTCTTTTCTTGGATTTATCCATGGTTGGCGAAAAGCTCAATAAACCGCATGATGGCAAGTGATGCACATTGGCAGTTGTGATGCATATTTTGAGAGACAGGGAGCTACAGCAGAGGAATAAGAGAGCCACGTTGCTGACCCCTGCCCTAATGCTATGGCATGATGGATAAGTATCTGCCTATATATCTCATCATTAAGCACACCGTTGATCCTGACCAAATCTCCATCTCCATTTGCAGAAATGCAGCCCCAAACTTGCAAGGAACTTCTACCATGCTTCATTGTTGCCTGAAGACGCTCATTATTATACCACTCTCCAGCCCTTCAGCCAACAAACAGCCTCCTGCTATAGCCAAACATTTAAAACACACACACAGACACACACACTGGTTACAAAGAGTACAATTTTACAAAGGGATGGAGCTTTTTTGAGATTCATTTAGTCTGGGTTTATTATTTAACTGGGCCTCTCCTGCAGCTATTAGGAGTTCTTTCATACTGTTAGCTATTGAATTGAAATACTCTTTAAGCTATTTTACTATAATTATATACGAGTACAAGAAAGTGTCTTTGTGGCTTTTGTTTTTGCTAAATATAATTTTCTATTATTGTTGCTAATTTGGATATTCCTGACACTTGTTCTAATTTCTAATTTATTTTCTTTTATGTGTTCTAAAGCTGTTAAACTCACAGATTAGTTTGTTGCTGTTTTTTCCCATTCTTGAAGATCTGCCCTCTCTATCTCCAGTTTGTCACAATGTTTTACTAGACAAATTCATTCTATGTCTGCTAGTTGGCTTTGTCCTAGCTGGAATCCCCTGAGGCAATAAAAAGTTGCCTTATTATTATTATTTTTAAATCTGAGCTACACTCCATCTTTTGGTACTAATTTAAATAAAAAGTCCTTGCTGGCTCTAAATTTATAAAAAGTTTAAATTCCAGTCTGTGAAATGGATGGGAATGGGAATATAGGGGTGGGGGGGAATAATTGCTTTATAATACTCTTTTAGATTATATTACATTGCCAGCACAATGTATTTGGCTGAGGCTCCAGATGGGGAAAGCATGCAGCTTTAGCTGGTTGGTGAGGAGGAGGAGGAACTGCCTTATTTATTTATTTATTTATTTAAATTTATATACCGCCCCATTCCGAAGACTCAGGGCGGTTCACAACAACTATTTCTAAAACTTTAAAAAAACTTTTAAAAAACTTTAAAAACCCTTTAAAAACCCCTCAGTCAGGAAAGGCTTGTCGGAAGAGTAGGGTCTTCAGCTCCCGGCGAAAGGTCTTCAAATCCGGGAGCCTCCGAAGTGCGGGGGGTAGTTCATTCCAGAGGCATGACACGGTCAACGTCAGCGAGAGGCGGTTTCGTGCGTTTGGTTTCCAGTGAGATGTTTGGTGTTATGCGCTCCGGTGTTTGCCGCCCCAAGGAACACGCGGGAGCCTTCTCCAGCACCCCAGCTCGAACGAGTCAGTTTTCCTCCTGTCTGTCCCTCAACTTCTATTTTTTAAAAAAAAAATGCTTTTGCTTGTCCCTTCTTCAGGGTCTCTTTTCTTGGAAAGCAGGCACCCAATGATCTTGCAATAAAGCAGCCTTCCGTTTAGTGTGTGCTTCTTACTTCAGCAGAAACAAAAATCAAAACATTAACACAGGCTTCCTCTGTTTCGTGGCGTGCCTCCTTCCCAGCGTCCCGAGAGAATATCAAGAATTGCACACGAGATCTTTTTTTTTTTTCAGGTAAAACTGTGGCTTCTTCCTTAGGAAATTGCCAGACGTAGACAACTGATCTGTCTGGTTAAATTAGACAGTGGATCCGTTGAGGGTTATTCTGCAATTTTAGGCAGGGATTTTTGCCAACACTGCCTGGAAGGGCTGTTGCTTGGGTCAGAGGTCTCCTCCATGCCTGGTGGATACAGGTGGTCCTTGATATATGACCACAAAAGGCCACCAATGCTCAAATGAATCAATTTTTTTTCCTGTCTTGCTTTTTCAAGGCCTGACTTTCACAACCATAGGTAACTACGGGGGACACGATAGAGCAGATTAACCTATATTTGATAGAATAGAATAGAGCAGAGCAGAGCAAGAGCAAAATAGAACTAGAGCAGAGCAGAATAGAATTAGAGCAGAATAGA
Source organism: Oxyrhabdium leporinum (assembly GCA_032468155.1). Classification (NCBI taxonomy): domain Eukaryota; kingdom Metazoa; phylum Chordata; class Lepidosauria; order Squamata; family Cyclocoridae; genus Oxyrhabdium; species Oxyrhabdium leporinum. Next base: position 22,292 of record JANHFL010005896.1, read on the forward strand.
ATAGAATAGATTAGGAATAGGATAGGATAGAAAATAGGAATAGGAATAGAATTAGAAAAGGCATAGAATTAGAAAAGGAATAGAATAGAACAGAATAGAATAGAATAGAATAAGAAATGGAATGGAATGGAATAGAATAGAATAGAATAGAATAGAATAGAATAGAATAGAATAAGAGAAATAGGAATAGAATAGAATAGAATAGAATAGAATAAGAGAAATAGGAATAGAATAGAATAGAATAGAATAGAATAGAATAGAATAGAATAGAATAGAATAGAATAGAATAGAATAGAATAGAACTTTATTGTCGCCTTAAATGTCACAGGAGCCGGCACCTGGGTCTTAAGTATGGAAATTGTTGAACAGATGGCGCAGGGGTACAACAAGATCTGAACAGTGGGGCTATCCAATGGCTTCTGCTCTTTGTGATTGTGGTGACATGCAGACCACAATACATGTGTACCTGCCCTTTGGGCCCTGATCAGTCTATACTTCAGGACCTCATGGCAGCGTGACAGAATACAATTAATGTTGCTAGTTTCTGGGCAAGATCTGTAGCTTGTACATGTTTTAATCTTGTGTTTTAAATTTCGTGTCACATAGTATGCCTTATTTTAATTGTGATGCTTCTGACACGAATAAACAAGCAAACCAGCTGATGTCTCTTCCCCTTCCCTATTCCTCCATTACAGGTAGTCCTCGACTTACAACCAGAATGGAGCCCAAAATTTCCGTGGTTAAGTGAAACATTCGTTCAGTGAGTTTTGCCTCATTTTACGACCTTCCCACTGTTGTTAAGTGTATCATAAGTGGGTAACCCAATTGTTAAGTGAAAATCCGGCTTCCTCATTGACTTTGCTGATCAGAAGGTCGCAGAATGGGATCCCGTGACCTTGGGACACCCCAACGGTCATAAATATGAACCGCTTGGCCAAGCCTCTGAATTTTGATTACGTGACCATGGGGATGCTGCAAAGCTCACCTTTTTTCAGTGCTGTTGTAACTCTGAACAGTCACTAAATGAAGTGTTGTAAGTCGAGGGCTACCTGTATTTCCTAAAACCACCTGCCCCATAGACTAGCTTGTAACCATTCCCCCCTTCTCTAGGTGTACCCTGTTGAGTCAAACGAGCCTACCAAGCATTCCATCAACGGGCGCTTTCTCCTAGTTCTGCCCACTCGGGTGCCCGGCCATGTGCGCCTAGCGATATCTTTCCTCCCTCTTTCCTGAAAAAAAAAAAAGCCCAACAGGAGCATCGACTGTAATATCACGCAGCCTGCTTTGCGTTCCAGTTTGTCTATCCGACTGTAGAGCCGAGCCCAAGATAGCAGGGTATGTAATGGACACCCTCCGTCAGCTGTTTTCCTCCTTGCCGGCCGACAAGAGGCCCATTCATAAGCCTCCCTTTTATCCTTGGGGGTGAATAAGTAATTATTCAATATCGAGAAGAGCGGCTATTTGGAAGCCTCTATTGAATGTGGCAGGACGACATAATGAAACTTGCCGTTTCTGCCGACCCGAGAGAGGAATGTAACAATTCTAGCGCGGCCGGTAACTTTATCCAGACGGACGGCCCGTTTCTTTGGCACGTCGACCGGCCTTTTCTCCCGCTGACTGGCAGCTCTTGAAGGGGTTGCATTGACGTCCGTTCTATCCTGCATTGTCATTTTTTAACGGCGGACAAGCTCCAATGGGAGCGGAGAGTAATTTGAACTCGCTTTTCCATAGAGCCGAGGCAAAGAGATAGTTGATCCTGACTATTGTAGCATAACGCGCCCGGTGACTTAGCATTTGCTTACGGGGGATAATCTTACTGATTACAATTAAGAGGATGGGGGGGAGGGAAATTTGGACAGGAATACTGTGGGTCTGCTTCTCCGTGTCAATGTGACTTTTTTTTTTTTACGCCGGGAAGACGATGTCATCTCCCTGTCATTGTCACTATTATTCTTGGCCTTGTAAAGATCAAGATCAGAGTGAATGCTAGAATCTGTGACCTGGTTCTAAATGTTAAGAAAAGAGATCATCATAGCTTTTAGAAAGAGCCGGCATGGTTATACTCCACTCAGTATCAAGATGCAGCTACAGTGGTGGTCAACAGTATTAAGTATCTGGGGGTCCAGATAACTAACAATCTGAACTGGTCACTCCACATATCATCCTTAGTGAAATGTGCAAACCAGCGTCTGCATTTCCTGCGTCGCATGAGGAGAGTACATCTTTCTCCTTCTGTCCTGGCCACTTTTTACGATTTAGAACTTTTTACAAACTACATCCCTGTTTGGTTTGATGGGCGCAGTGCCTCAGATAGAAAGTCCCTACAGAGAGTGGTAAGGACAGCGGAGAAGTTTACAGGAAGCTTGCTTTCCCTTATTCAGGATACTGCTTGTAAGCACTATGTACTTAGAGCTCAAAGCATTGTTAGAGACCCCACACACCCACTTTATGGTCTGTTTCTGTTGCTCCTCTCGGGGAGGGGGTTTCAAAGTATTTCTAGCAGGACTACCAGATTCTGTAAGAACTTTGTTCCCTAGGACATCCATCTGGTAAACTGGCAAGATTTTCTTTTCTTGCCATGTACATGTGTACATCCAAACTAGACTGTTGTTTCTCTATGTCATATATATGTGGGCATATGCATAATTTTGTATTTTTTTATTTACTTTGTATTTATTGATTTATTTTGTCATGTTTATATAGTGCATATTGGGGGTGGTGACACTTTGAGAGATGTAGGCAACAAAATTTCATTTTAACGTGTGCCGATTAGTGTACAGTAGTGGCCAAAATTGTGGAAACATTTTGGGAAAAGTGTATTTTTGAAGTTGGATGGCTAATAACACCACTTTTTTTTAGTAGTACCATAAAATTATATATCAATGGAAAGATAATTTAATCAAGAATGTAATGCAACAAAGTTTGTT
>JANHFL010005897.1:0-16293 GCA_032468155.1 Oxyrhabdium leporinum
CCATTTTTGGACCCAGCGGGATCATGTGCCGCAGGGATGCCCATCCGACGGGGACCCTGCGCCTTGCACCCCTGAAGAGTAACGCTCTGGCCTCATTGCACACAGTTCAGTAGAAACCACTTTAATTTATTTGCAGCCACAATGCTTACACTGTATGCAGCAAACATCCGTACAAATCATTCAGCACCCTGGTCGCAGAAAAAGGACCCAGCACACAATCGCCAGAGGGAAGAATCCTCCCCCCTCCCCCCCATCAGGGAGATGCTGTTTGGGAAGAGAAACCGGGGTTACAATTAGATCTGGGCTTGGGGGGCAGAAACTAGCAGCAAGAGGGCAGGGCTGGCGGGGAGAAGGGAAAGCTCGGTCTCCCCCGTGGCTTTCGCTAAACTGAACATTTACAAACGTTCCCACAGCTTTAGTGGGGAAAGAGATTTGTCCGAAGGATTTACGGTGCTCTTTGTGGGAGAGAAGCTGCCCACCGTTTCCAGAGCTCCAAGGTGCTCCGTGAAGAGGGGTACAAATAAAAGGTGGTCAGAGATGCTGCTGCCGCTGCTGCCAGAGACCCAAGTCCTCCCATCTCCCAAGATAGTGCAGGGGGTGGGGGTGTATACACACACTTGGAAGGGCAGGAACGTGGCATGGCTTTGAGCTCCTAAGGAGGGAAGGTGGGGAGGGATGGTCTAAGTTGAAGGGGGTAGATAAGAAAAATATACATTTGGAATTTTACACTTGTGCCTCTACACTAGTTACTAAATATAACTCTGTTCTCTCACCGCCCCCGCCCCCCTTGCCCAGTAACGTGGCAGGTAGCCGGGAGACTCTTCACTCGCATTCCACCTCGCTCTAGCATTGGTGCACTATGTAAAAATTTCAGTCACGCTTTTTTTTAAACTTGAGTCAATATAAACCTTGTTCAAAATGTTATGAAAAAATGTACATGTTTATACAAGGCAGGCTGTGGCAGGACACAGGGTTCCTCTGACATTCACGCAGGGAGGTGCCAATTGCGCCTCCCCAAGGAAAAAAACCCTCTCCGAATGAACCTTTCAGGCCCCCCCCCCCTCCTGCAGCCTAAGCCCCAAGGAGGACCAGCAGGGATCGGAAACGCCCTTGTGTCTTTCCATCGGAAGCGTTAGCCTCCTCGGCCCAAAGAGCAGCTCCTGGCGAGACGTCAGCTCATCATGTCGTTGCTGTTTACCCCGTAGGTGGAATTTTTCATGGAATCGTTTACTTCCCGACGAAACGCAGAGAGATTCTGTGTAAACCTGGCAAAGAAACGGATGTTAGGATTGGGGCAAACGGACCTGCCTTTTTGCCCAGCAGCGGGATGGCATCGGGCGGAGCTGCGCTCGTTCTCGGGGAATCGCATGAGAACCGGCCGAATCCACATTCTGGCAAAAGCTCAGTTTTCTCACGCTCTGAATTACAGGCCGCAAGTGAGGGGCAAACCTGATACTCCTTCAGCTGCTCCCAATTTTTCCTTCCGTTTTCTTGGACGCTTGCATTTTGAACACAAGCAAAGTGTCGCTCCTTCAGAACTTCGGAAAGCAGCCAAGTAGGTTGCTTGGCCACAGGGGCCGAATGCTCCCGGCAGGATAACACTCCTGCAGAATTCAACGGGGGGGCAGGGACACTTCTTGTAACGAGGGATGGCTCCACCAGGCTGGACGGACTACTCAAAGGAGAGGGCGATCCTTTGAGCCAGAGAACCATTGGGGGGCGGGGCTCGATTCCGTTAAATTTAGGAGGGGATTTGCAGCCTGGGCACAGGGAGCTCTTTTGCTGGCACGGTATTTCTCGCAGTGAGGGTCGGAAGAGCTGGTGGGGCCAGCCTGACAGGCTGCAGGTGGTCCTGGCCTGCTGGGCAACACCCCACCCCCTCCGGTCCTGGAGTTCAGGTCTACGCGATCCCGCAGTGGTACTTCTTCCTCGGAATGAAACTAAACGAGAACATTGGAGCTCGGCTGTTCTGCTGGCTGCTTTTTGTGAGGATACTGACCTATCGCGATTCTTTGTCAGCAGATTGCGCTCAATGCCTTCCATGAGATTCTCAAAGCAGAGATGCATAGCTTGTTGTTTCTCGGGGGGCTGGCTGTTTACTATGCTATTCCTTAAATCTGAAAAATACTGCAAAGGACAAGTCCACACGTGAGGTAGCCAGGGTAATGTGCCAGCCCACAGTAATACGGTGCCCTAATCGGGGGCCTTACCTTTTCATTGAGTAGTATCAAGCCAAGCAGAGGCCGTGACATGGACCACTGGTTCCTGCAGTCCTCAAATATGATGATATTCAGCACTGTGGAGAGCATCTGGAAGCATCAACACAATCCAGTCAACTGCACAGGTCTACCGAGCTCACACCGGGGACTGTCGGGGCTTACGGGGAAGGAGCAGTGGGCGAGTCACAGGACAGCTTAGCTAATGAACAGCAATCTGGTCAGATGGGAAGAAGTGTGTCTTTTGTTTTTTTTTGGGGGGGGGAGGGAGGCAATTCAAAGTATTCAAAGAAGCATTTACTCCCCACAACTGAGTGAGAAATTGGGAGCGGGAACTGAGAGTGCCTAGTCTAAGAAGAGAAGGACTAGGGGCGACATGGGAGCAGTCTTCCAGTATCTGAGTGGCTGGAGCTGTTTCCAGAGAGAAAGAAGCAGCGAGATCGCTCTCCGCACGAGTCCAATAGATGATAACATAGCCAGAGCATTTAGACTTCTATACCGCTTCACGGTGTTTTACAGCCCCCCTCTCTAAGCGGTTTAGAGTTGGCCTCTTGCCCTCAACAATCGGGGTCCTCATTTTACAGACCTCAGAAGGCTGAATCAATATTAGTAAGTACTAATATTGTACTAAATACAATATTAGTAAGTATAAGTAAATAGCAAGAGACTTCCACTGATTGATTATTCTATGACTTTTGGCTATGTAGACCACGCGGGCTACAGTCCTTAAAAACCTGAGCATACTGGACCACCTCATTTGCAAACTAAAGAATCTGCATGCTGAGCAGGAAGCAATGGCTAGAACAGAATACAGGCCAATTAACTGCTTCAAAAGAAGCATATAAGATTGCATACTGCTACCTATTTTGCAGATATAGCAACAGCGCTTAAGACTTACATACCGCTTCCCAGGGCTTTCCAGCCCTCTCTAAGCGGTTTTACAGAGTCGGCCTTTTGCCCCCAACAATCTGGGTCCTCATTCTACCCACCTCGGAAGGAGGGAAGGCTGAGTCGATCTTGAGCCTGGTGGGATTCGAACTGCCAAATTGCAGGCAGCCAATAGTCAGAAGTGGCCTGCAGTACAGCATTCTAACCACTGCACCACCGTGAAATGTATTTTGAGAAAAGCAAAGATTGAAAGGGGGAAAAAACTGAAATTTAAGATTGTTGGAAGAAATATTCTGAGGCACGATGCAAGAAATCTCCCGGTCACAGCTTACGGCTGCAAAAGTTGGGCTATTGATAGGATGAACAGAAAACTTGAGCCCTCTGACTTGAAGAAAGGGATCGGGGACGTCTTGAATTGCCAGAGGAGCAAATAGTTGGAGCAAAGCCACACAGCTCACTGGAAGCATTAAAAACCCACTTAAAGCTTAAATATCTTGGAAGGGGGAAACAAGCGACTCCGACGAAGGCCATCCTGAAACGGGGCACCGATTGCTGGGTGCCATCATTGGGACCAGGGACATGCGCTTGCAAGCAGTTACTGACAGACAATCCTGGCAAATTGTTGGCCTCTGGGCCAGGAAGAGTCAAAAGCAGCTAAGCATTTTCTGCAGAATAGTCCCTCCATCCTCAAACAAATATTGAAAATGAGATGAAAAGTTCTGCGGTAGTTTCCTGGGGACCGAAGAATCGCTTCTTGTGACTCTTGTGTGTAAATATTCCGGGCAAATATTTCAGGCTTAGCTACATTACTCAACTAAAGAGCTATGACCCTGGAGCCGACTTCAGAAATACCCCCTTAGTACTTTCCTCCTTAGTGCTGCCCTGACCTGTTGAATCATCTCAGGGTGCTGCTGCATGATGTGGAGGAACCGGTCGCTTTCCTGGGTCAATGGGGCAGACCTCTTTTTGGTACTGCGGGACAGCTGCTTGAAGAGATAAGTGACAATGTGGTCCAAGCAGGAGCAGCATCCAGTGCAAACCATGGTATCTGCCAGGAAAAGAGAAGGGGGAAAGAGGAATGAGGCCAGAGTTACGTCGGGTCAATTGGCCAAAAAGCCTCGGTGAGCAGGAGCAGCCTCAGGCCGACCAAGCAGGCAAGCTGTGACCATCGTGGACTCTTATTCTCTTGGCAGGATTTCTTAAACCCTCCCGATCACGGGATAGATCGTATGCCTTCTTCAGAACTGAAGGCAAAGCATTACTTGTCTTGAGTTTCATAGTAAGTACAGATCATTTTGCCAAGACATGTGACTCTTTTGAGAGCAACCCAGCAGCGAATGGGTCTCGGGTGTTCTACCGGCTGAAAATGATTGGCGAGAACCCCTCTTGAAGGGCTGGTCAGCCAGTTGAGGCTGCCAAATCTTCCTGAGAAAGCTAATGGAGGGAATAAAGATCCAATCCCTTGGGATTGCTCTGTCACCCACTTTGCCCTTGAGAGATTAAGGAAATGGCCGTCTTTCCCAAAGGCCAATCCTTAATGACAAAATGAAGACACCTAGCCAGGAACTAGGAGGGAGTTAAGGGAAGATTTAGATATTCTACTACTGGGTATTGTATCTAAGCCAGGTAGAGCTGGCATCTAGGTTACTTTGATGCTGCTGGAGAACAACAAAACCACAGGGCACTTTGGAAGACTTTTGCAGCCCTCAAACTTCCCAATAACGACTGTTGCACTCACCTAGTGCTGTGAGACCTTCTGAAATGGAAGACAGAATATACATGATTACGTGTGGCTCCAGGCTAGCTATAAAATTCATGTGATCTTGAGTAAGAACTTCCAGTAACGAATAGTAGGACTGGCTGAGCTTAGGGTAATCCTGAAAAAAGATAAAGAAAGAAATCAGGAAAGCTTTCAGGGGAGTTTTGTGGGACCAGAATGTGTGACTACTTCCTTTTGGGGAGCATTCAGACATATTACGCCCCGCTCCCCAATGCAATCCCAGTTTCAGAAGCAGTAAAAAACTTTTCACTTTTATGACCACTGAAGGCACAGCTTCCAATTTATTGGCAAATTATTTGTAGTCTTTAAATGAATCATAGACCAGGAAGGTAGAGCTGTTACCATGCGATGCCCTCATCTGACCATCCGGGGCTATTTTATATATATATTTCTGTGGCTTTATATCACTGTTTAACGCAGAATTCTTTCAATCTCATTATTGAAGGTTTTGACAATAGCTTGGAGAGCTAGTCCCAGTTGTGGCTAGGAGCGCCCTTGTGCAATTTTGTGTTGCGTGCCAGTTGTGCCCTTTCCTGAACCAAGAGTTCCTGCGCTCAGTCAATCAGGCCTGGTCAATCTGGGTCCTCGTTTTACCGACCTCGGAAGGATGGAAGGCTGAGTCAACCTTCAGCCTGGTGAGATTCGAAGTGCCAAACAGCAGGCAGCAGACGTAGCCTGCAGTCCTGCCTTCTAAGCCCTGCGTCACCACGGCTCTTTCGTGCAATGCCGCATTTCGCAAGAAGGGAGGGTGAGAAAGCAACCCTCCGCTTTGCCTTCTACCCGATAGCCCCAGTGGTCCGTCCCCAGGGCAAGCGGCCAATGGGATGGAATCGGGCCCTGGCCCCTCAGCTGGGCCAGCAGCTACTTTCACGAGAGGCAACCTCGTGCCAGAACAGGCAAAGTTCGATGTGTAGCCCAGCTGTCATTACATCATGAATGAGGCCAAGTTATAGTGCCACCATTGTGTAAGAGTTCGGATTTCAACACACACACGGCTGCGAGGGTCACTTGGACAATCCCAGAAACGTCGAGAGTGCAAGAGGATGAGGGTTGGGGCGGGGAGAGCAGCCGCTGTGCATCCTTACCAGCAGGTCGCTGTGTGGGATGGAGAGCAGGAGCTTGATGAAAGTCTGCAAGGCGTTGTCGAGGGCGTCGTCCCCGTAGAGGCGGAAGACCCCAAAGTTGACGTAGCTGCCACTCAGGGCGGCTTTTAGCATGGAGAAGCAGATGGAAACCCCTTTGAGCTTCAAGGAATAAACCTGATCTTTTGGGACTTCTCCCAAAGTCAGGATACGGTTTCCTGCAAAAAAGCAAGTGCAGGGATCTCAAAAGCATTCCCTTCTGCGGCTCCTGGAAAAGTGGAAGCTGAAAAGCCAAGGGCCGGTCCGCAGGGAATGCTGCTGGAGCCACACAATGGCCGCCTTTGGTCGAGTGTCGTCACAGCCCCGTCACGTGGCACAGGGGCCAACGGCAACAGCGCTTAGACTTCACAACCGAGTGGTCTGCAAACGTGAGCGTGTTGCCCGCAACAACCTGGGTCCTCATTTGACCAACTCGGGAAGGACGGAAGGCTGAGTCAGCCTTGAGCCCGTCGGGATCGAACTCCTGGCAGTGGGCGGAGCCGGCCTGCAAGGCTGCATCCTGAGCCCCAGGCCCCCTCAGCAAAGCAAAGGCCAGCGCTGCTAAACCGGGAAAGGCTTCAAGGGAGAGCGGCTCCCGGCCTAGCTTCCTTTCTCCTTAGCTGCCGAAGACCTTTCGGAGACAGGTGGCCTTGGGGGGAGGACTGCGCCGGCTGCCCCCTCCTGCCCGTTCAGAGCCAGGCACTGGGCCTGGGCGAAGCTTCCTTCCAATCCGACCCAGCCCAAGGGCCGTGAAGGGAAAGATACCCACCGTAGGTAGTTATCATTTTACTTGTCTCCCGGAAGAGCAGGATGCCGTTTGGGGAGGAGACATCGAACTGCAGCCTCTGGGACCTGAAAGCAAGCGAGAGTCGGGCCGTGGCTGAGGTGCCCCATCCGAGTGGGCAGCCCAGCCCCCGAGCAGCCGGAGAGCTGGCCCTGGCTTCTGAACAAGTTCTCCTTCAGGCATAAAGCTGCCCTCTGTGGACCTCCGGCATTCTCCGGAAAAGCCGTACCTAATATTTAGTGGCCGTTTCCCCCTCACTTACGGAACGCCCTAAACGGACGGCTGCCTTCCCCTCATGCAGAGGGGGTCCAGGAAAGGTCACTGCCTTTGGGGATTCTTGCCAGGGAGGCCCAGGGCTTGCAAGCACCAGCCTTGCCCGCTTTGGGCCGTTCCTGTCTGCACTGCTATCTTTTATGGGCTCCACAGTTGTTTTGCTGCCTGGTAGAAGCCCGGCAGTTCTTCAGAAACTGCCTGAAGGTACCAGAAATGCTTCCCAGCACTTTCAAGTAAGATCTCATCAATACTTACATTTTCTAGAGCTAATAATGACAGCTTTCTCTCCTCTTACCACTTCTCTCCGCTCCTGGCTGCCCCTGTGAGGAGACCCAAGGAGGCCGCTTGGAGGCCGCTTACCTGTTGTGCACCAGTTCAGCCATCAGTTTGAGCACAGGGGTGGTGCAGGCTGGGTCATGGTACCAGAGCTCCACTGCCCGCTGCAAGATTGGCATGTAGGCTGGGTAGCTGCAAGGCCGAAGCTAAGGATCACCTGACTACTTCCAGAACCAACTCGGACATTCATCCTTCAGGTCAGAATAGCCAAGACGGCCAGATTACTGCAAAGCTGACCAGCGCAGACTCAGTCGGCAAATAAAGGGCTTGAAGAAAAGGCAAACGATCTACTTCGGGTAAGAGTCAGTCATTGTTAAGCCTCCTCTTCCTGCTGTCTGCCCAAATTTACATTATCTCAGCCACCCGCTCATAAATGTGGGAAGCCGACTTCAACAGATCCTGTGCTATGTTGGGCGGGCGGGCGGGCTTTCTGAGCAGCCCCGGGAAAGTCAAGCCTAGCATGGCAGGTGGAGCCGCCAGAGAGACCTGGAGATTCCAGAATTCAGGCGCCCGCCGTGTCCCCACTCCAGGAAGCGGCACAGCAGCCAAGGATACATCCACTCGAAGAGCATCATAAAGCTAGTCTTGGCGTTGAAGGCAAAGGCAATCCCCCGCAGGTCCCTCACAAGGCCAACCAACGTCCTCTGGAGGAGGGGAAAGAGGCAGATTAGAGGAAGGAGGCCCTGCTCCGTGCCCTCCTTCTCACAATTACCCCCCACGGCAACTGCACTGGCCGCTCCAGTGAGAACTCTCCCCCCCCACCCCCCTTATTTCAGAGAACGTTTTCCTCCGGCATCATGGAGAGGGGCCCTCTGCGCTGGGTGGAAGAGCCTCCTTCCAGATATCCAGACCGCTCCTGCCCTGCGGGTTTCTAGGAAGACCCTAACCCAAACATTTTGGACTTCAACCCTAACGGAGGAGGGGAACTGTACTCCTTGAGTCTGAAAGGTTCCAGACAGACGGCCTTCATCTAAGCCGGGAAGAGTTTAACTTAGTCCAAAGGTGAAGCTTTCCGCCCCTTCCCTACCTTTGCCTCCTGCTCATTGAAGGTGTTGGTGCTGAACATCTGTGCCACGGTTTCAAAGGCAGCAGTGAGGGGTAACATGAATTGCTCATACTGATCTTCATCCTCCCCTGGAAGAGAGATGAAAAACAGTTATCTTCAACCGTCCCCTGTTTTGCAACCTCGGCTAAAATCCTGAATCATTTTTAGATCCATCTGGCAAAGTTTGGAGGCTTTGATCTTCCAGGAGATTCAGATCTACACTCGCTATGGACAATAGTTGGAGCAAGGTAACCAGACGAACCCTTTTCTCTCCGAATAACCACGCTTTATAGAAAGTTGACTGATTAAACTGTTCCGACTAGAATGACAAAGAACCCGGGGGGGGGGGGAAGGATGCGTTGGGGAGCACAGGAATGGGTTGCAGTACCGAGGTCCACCATGAGGAGGCGCCCAAGTGCCGTGTAGAAAGTAGTCCGACATCTCATATCACTCAGGTTGGATTGATTGTTAATACCCAAGAAGGAAAAGTGCTCGCTCTGTTGAAGAACAAAAATCATATTGTTAATGAGGTTCAGGGACAGAAACAAGATGCATCCTTGGCATATGGGCACCACGGAAAGGCAGGTCGCCAGCGCCTGCCTTCCTTGCCCGTGTATTTGCCAAGGAACTACCGTCACTGCAAACCTGGGGCGTTTTCCCTCTTCTTGGTAGCATCCAATCCAACGCGGGTCACTGAATCTGGCGCAAAGCAACTAAGCACTTTCGTTTTTCACAATGGATGGGAACCAACCAAGGAGGGAAGCCATCTGGGACCAAGGAGCCAGAGCAATCAACCAATGGAACAGCTTGCCTTCAGAAGCTGCGAGTGCTCCGCCACCCAAGGCTTTCAAAAGCAGACTGAAGCGGTCGAGAGTCTCTGCTCGAGCAGGGAGTTGGGCAAAACACCTTTCTGGAAAGCTTTTATCAACTAGAGTATGACCAGCGCACGGCCAGCTACAACAGGGACGGGCATAACGTCACCCGGCTGGCCTCACGCGGCCTCCTTGCCGAGCTCCACCAGGGGACTTCTCAGTCTGCTCTGCGGCCAGAGCGCTGGGGGAAAGCCTGGCTAGAAAAGGCTTTGTCCGAGAAGGGCAGCATTGGCAGGACGATTCTCGGCTATAATTTGCAGGGCAAAATCTGAATTTCAACCTGCTTCCCAATGTGGCCGCAGCTTCATGTTTCCTCTATGACAAAAGAGGAGTTGGGCTGTCGGTCTGAGCTCGGCAATTTGGCTGCAAAGGTTTTGTCACCATTCGAGGAGACGTCGTCAGCGCGCTTTGAACTGTGCGCGTCTGTCAGAGGACTGGCCTCTAAATACCTTTTTATGTGGGGCCAATTGGTGTGGATGTTGTGTGTTCGGCTACTTCCGAGTCATAGTCTGAAAAGAGGAATCCTTCAAAGGAGACCCCCCCCGCTGACAGTATTTGGAAGACAACACCCCCAAAGAACTTGACAACTAACCGTGTGATTGTTCAGCATGAACTGCACAGCGCTCAGTTTCACCAGTTTCCTAACGCTGCTGTAGGTAAAAGTGAGGTTAAGGAAACAACAAGCCATCGGCCTGGTTAGGAAATTTCATAGGCATAATAACACGAAGGCAGCCGTCACACTAAATCGTATTTCCTCTCCCGTGGCAGCTAGGAAATCTATCGTGCAATGGTGGATACCGAGGTTAGGCCAACAAGCCCTCCAGCAGACTGCCACCGGGTCGGCTGAGTGGCATTGCGGGGACCCAAAGTCCAAAACATCAGAAGGATGTCACCTGATCTCTCCCTTCCTCCAGGTACAGGCGCATAAGAAAGCTTAGGCATCCCTGGTGGAATCGCATCCGCTACTCTTTTCTTAATTCTGAATCTGTAGACGCTCCTAAGTGCATAAGCCATAGATAGGCATGCAGATTGGCAGGTGGAGGGAACGTTTCACTTTCGGTTTCTGTTTGCTAAGGAATTCGTTCGGTCACAGTTCGAGCAGAGATGGCTACAGTTGCACACGCAGCCATGTTTGTCTGCCACTATCTGCTTGGATGGGTAGCCTTCCCTTAACAATGGTAACTGGGGCCGGGAACACAGCAACGGTCGCAACTACGAGGACCATCTTAAGTCCCCCTCCTGCAGCACCGTCGTTACCGTCCACCTTGTGAGACGGTCCAGCGGGAAGCAGGCCCACGCCAAGTAATTCCACCTTCCTGTAAGGCTACACGAACGAGTCGCGCAGGCCTGAAAGTCTGCTTCTGCCTTGTCCCCTTTACAGGCCAAGAGACTAGGAAGCTGCCGCCTTTTCTCTGACCCGGCTGTGGTTCTCCCTGCTGTCTCCCAGGCCATTAGAGTGCCTGCAAACGGTTGCTGAATGAGCGGTCGCTGAACGAGGACTACTGGCTGTCCTATACGGCTCCCTCTTTATGGTCGTGACTGCTGAGACTACTGGAGAGGACCATGTAATAATTTGGTAAAGGAACGGAATAGAAGTAAAATAACGTTTAATTATCTGCTTCTTTATCTTCAACGTAACTACGTATTTGGACTATCTCCCCCCACTCCGCCCCGGCTTACTCTTCATCTTACGAAGGCATGACGTATTTATTATACCTTATCATACAGTTATTTACATCTACTGTTGCCGTCTATCTGCTGCTAATCCTACTCCAGTCTTGAAAGGAACCCCGTGAGAAACAGGAGCGAAGGGCTTTCCGGGGGAGGAGTCGGGTTCTGCCCAGGGGGAGAAGCCAGGAGGCCCGGAGCGCCCGTCCGAGCCCAGGGAGGCCGGCAGAAAAGGATATCCAATGGAGAGGTCATTGAGAAGCTGCAGCGTCTTGGAGGTGATGGGTTCACACCGTCCCCAGTACTTCAAGTTGGTGATTCTGCAGGGAGAGGAAATGCACACCGTCCAGGGCCCGCGTCTTGCTCCTCCCAGCGTCCCAGTCAACAGAAAGAGAGGCTGGGCTGGAGTCACTCAACCGTCCGCTCGTCTCTGCTGTCCCGAAGCTGCAGGGCCCAGTGCTTGGGGAGGGGAGGGGGCTGCCTCTGGGACCAACTGCCGGCCCACAAGGGGCTCCTCCCGCAGAACGGACCGCCACAGGCAGAAACCCCCCAAAGAGACCCAGGCTGCAGGAGGAGGACTCACATTTTTCCTATGAAGACGCTCAGCACCATGGTCTCATCGTTCAGCCCCAGGACCTCTGAGAGCCGGCGATACAGCTAGGAGTGGAAAACCGATTTCAGCTCAGAGGGCTCTTGCCAGTTGACTTCCAAGCCCCCTGAGCTAGCTTCCTACGAGGATCACAGGGCCACTTTGCTTCCGAAGGGGGCAGCCCCAGGGGCTGGCAAAAGGTTAGGAGGCCCCTTCTGCAGACCCCGAAGCCCCACACTGACCAAGCATAATCTGCAGACGAAGAGCTTTGATAAAGCTGATCGTGAAAACGTTAGGAAAAGTCCTCTGTAATGAGAGGCGATCCACTGCCAGCGCTCTTTACCTTAGAGGATTTCTGCACCTGGTCGCCTATGTAAATTTTCCGGAACTGCTCAAAGAAGCTCAGCATGGCCAGCTCCAGCTTCTCATTGCCTGCCTGAGCAAGGCGCGAATCGGTCAAGTTCATGAGCTGCAGAACCCTGGAAAGGCAGGGAGGGAAGGGATGAAGGCGGCCGCGGGGCACGAGTCCAAATTGCTCCTCGACCCATTTGTCAGGGAGACCTTAAAGACCCCGGAACATCTGACCGATGGAAAACTGCTTATTTTCATAACATATCAGAAAAAGAATCCTTCCAATGTGTTTTAACCTTAGAATTACTTGACAAGAAGATTACATTTGGAAGGAGGTTAAAAAAAAACCCAGCAGAAGGAAAAGCTTAACTCAATGAATGGCCACCCTGCATTTCCTTTACCCCCCCTCCCCTCCTTTTAGCCATGGATGAGAAAAAGCAGCTGTGCTTTGACAACAAACTCTGAAAGACCCACTTTCCCATTTCAAGCCCAGCAATCCACCAATTTTCAACATTTAGTTCTGTGTTCTGCAAAGGTCGCAATGAAAGGCACACCCACTTACACACCCAGCTGATCCATAAAACTTATATTCAGCTTGTGAATGTTGTCAAGGTGAACAGTCAGTGCGGCATCTCCCCCAAAACACTCAGGTATTACTACTGCTGCTACTATTATTATGGTTTATTGCAGTCAGTCAGATGCTCAGACTGGATCTGGCATTTTAATCCACCTGTTGAGTGCTTCCCAAGGCCCCGGGCTAGGCAGAGGTTGATTAACAGAATAACGGGGAAATGTTTAATTATTCTCTTTCATGGTGTTAAGAGGCACTGGGGCAGGGTTCTTCTTAGCGCTGGGCTCTTACCGACAGACCAGTTCGCCATCCATGGCATCTTGCTCGTCTGTGCTGGCAAAGGATACTCGCCCGCCAATCACGGCCCCAATGATGTAGACAAGCC
Organism: Oxyrhabdium leporinum; assembly: GCA_032468155.1. Lineage (NCBI taxonomy): Eukaryota > Metazoa > Chordata > Lepidosauria > Squamata > Cyclocoridae > Oxyrhabdium > Oxyrhabdium leporinum. The sequence goes on from JANHFL010005897.1 coordinate 12,880, forward strand.
AGGTGAGGCGTCCTGAAGCCAGAAAAAGGAACAGAGCTAATCCGCAACCCGTCTTCTCCCACACACCTTTCCTTTAATTAGACGGAGAAAGCTCAGTCTAATCACCCACTCCAGAAGCTCAGCTGGTGGGGAAGATGAAGTTGTGCACGGCCCTCTTGGGAGCCGGCCGAGCTCCAGGCCGTCTTCTCCGCCTTATCTGTCAAACATCCCAACCTTCTGAGAGATCCTGGTGCAGCAGCTGCTCCCAGAAACCCCTTTCTGAGAGCGCCCGGCTGATGCGGGTGCGGCCTTTCTATGCAGGAGCCGAAACCGGAAGGGAAGAAGATTCCACGGCTTTCCTGCCCGGCGTGTGTGTGTGTGGCAGGGCAAAGGCACTCTGGGGCTTAGAAGCTGGCAGAGTTCCAAAGGTAGATATAGAAGACTTTGATGGGCGTGGGGCTCTCCTTTGCATTAGGCGGGAACTAACGCTGCCTCTCAACTCTTACTTAACTTCATCTCTGCAGTCTGTCCTGTCCTGTTTCCAAGAATCACAATCCCCAAGCACGCACAGCTGCGCTAGGGAAATGCTGCAAGGGAAATCCCATGCGCAAAGGAGGCTGATCTACTTAAGCTCCGCCCCCCCCCCCCAAGCCTTCCCCTACAAAGCCAACGAAGCCAAGGCCGGAGTCTTCTGCTCGCTCACCTTCTTGGACGGCCACATCCACGGGGATGGCCGTGGCGCTCTGCAGCAGCTCCTGGTAGGACTGAGCGGACTGGTCAAACAGCTGCACTAGGAGGGCGCAGGTCTTCTCGTATTCGCAGCGCCCAATGGTGGAGAGCTGGTCGAGCTGCTGCTGCACCAAACCTGTGTCGTCCAGTGGATCTTCTAGGCCATCTCTGTGGGTAGACAAGGCCACCAGTTGGGAAGAGAAGCAGCCTCCGCCAGACGCCCCTCTGCAAGGACAGGAGGGCCCCGGGAGCTCCGCTGAGGCGGCCTGTAGACGTGAACGCGGCCAGGCTCGCCTCCCTCCCAGCTGCAGTCGGTGCTAGGGCAGGGTCCTTCTCCTGCGGTCGTGTGACATTCAGATATTCCCAGGCGGAGACTGCGAGGAGCAGCCGCCGCCGCCACATCTCACCTCAATATGATGTGGATGGACTCCAGCCTGGAGGTGATGTATGCTTTGGTAACCTCCGGCGTGTACGTCTCCAGCATGTGTGGCTCGGTGGCTTTAACGTAGGGAACAGACGCTGCCAGACGCTGCCACAGACTGAGGAGGTAGTGCACGCTGTTTGGGGCAAACTCCCAGTGCTACCAAAGGAAGGAAGACGGTGAATGCAACCCGCCTGCCTGCTCTTTCTGCCGAGGGCAAGGGGCCCGCTCAAGCCATCTGCAAGGAAAGCGGCCAGTTCTATATTCTAAAGCGGGGGGGTGTGTGTCTCCAAGCTTGGCCACTGTGAGACGTGTGGATTTCAACTCCCAGAATCAACTCTGGCAGCTGAAGCCCACACGTCTTAAAGTGGTCGAGGTTGGAGACCCCTGTGCTAGAGGCCTTTTGGTGTCCTAAGAGGAGCCGTACTCTTCCCTGCCCATCAGAGTCCCAAATGCCTCCCACGGTGAGGCAAGAGGAGCTGGGAGACGAGAAGTGACAGCTGCTGCCTTTGGGCTCCCCCTCCCACCCACAGGCTCCCTCCAACCACCAGAAGCCACAGGGGGTCCCACCTGCAGGCTGGTGACCGTGAAGTTGGCAATCAGCCGGATGACCTCAGGATAGTTTTCCACCTTTACCAGCTCCCCTAGCTGATAATTGCTTTTCAGGCGAGCTAAAAGCCGACAGAATTCGTGGTAGTTGTTTGGGTCTGACAAGCTCTGGGAAAGAAAACGGGAAGAATGAGACTCGTCAGTTGGGCATCCCGCTCAACGAGAACCCCGGAGCGGTTCCACGAAGGCACCCGGAGGCTGACGGAGATCATCCCGCTACACCAAACACAAAGCATCCAGCATTCGGCTACCCTGGGACTGCCGGGTCCCGTGCTGGACCACAATCTACAAAAGATGCCGGAGCCCTCGAAAGAACGCAGAGAGGAGCAACAAAAACCATTCAGCCGTGGTGGTGCAGTGGTTAGAGCGCAGGACTGCAGGCTCTTTCTGCTGCCTGCCGGCTGCCTGCAATTTGGCAGTTTGAATCTCACCAGGCTCAAGGTTGACTCAGCCTTCCCTCCTTCTGAGGTTGGTAAAATGAGGACCCAAACGAGCCAGAGGACTCTAGCATGAACTCATCTTTGGCTTGTGTTAATCCCGACCCCGGATCGATTTATAATTCGCACTAAATCGAATATTGCACGATTCAAACTGACACTGATCATCACCTGCCAGTAGAGAAAGCTGGTGACAGCAGGCACCTGTTCTCCCTGCGCATCCTGAGAGCTATCGCACACTGGCAACGTCTGGGCACGAGACAGGGCAGCAAGCAAGGCAGGCAGCGGAGGGGAGAAGACGGGCCTGCAGAGCTGCCCAGGCAGGACTGTAGCCCCTTAACTTGTTGGGCTGCTGTGGGCTCTCCGCAGCCGACTAAGATTTAAAATCCTCTGAATCACCATTCCAGTCCCTTTACACCCTCTAATCCTGCCAAGAGCCTGGCTTAAGGGTTCAGCTCGCTCCCCCTCTGCGTGGCTCCTCCTCGTTCCCTGGGCTTGGCTGGAAAGAGAACCCCCGGGATGAGTTTCCGGACATCTGTCTGAAGCTTCAAAGGACAATTTGTGACAATGTTCGTACAAAATTTGTTCATGTTCCCGTTCCGACTTACTTGGGGATTCTCCAGGATGCGCTTGACCCCATCAACCAGGTGTGACAGGAACTTGGCTCTTTCGGCATTATTAAATAGGGACCGCCGGACGGAAGCAATTTGCACTAGACACGACAAGACCTGAGCCAGGGGAGTAAAATCAAAACATGGATTGTTTGAACGAGTTAGCCACTAAGCAAAAACTGTGCACAAAGGCACCTGAAGGCCGTGAACAGACAATCATCAACGGTCCTCTTCGGGGGGGGGGAGGGGGGAGGCAGAAAAAGCCAAGTAGCGACTTTGGTTGTAGCTTGGCCCACATGTGTGGTGCTCCCACCCACCCCCCGATCATTTTCCAGGGGAAATCTGTGAGACAAGAGACATACTTACCAGGGGTGAAAATGTGGGAGGAATGGAATGGTACAGATCAAAAAACAACTGCAGGGTGGAGGAATCTAGAAAGGCTGAAAGAGAGACAAGCGTCATTTCAGGGCAGAGATCAAACAGCGCACTGCAAACATCCTGCAGGCCAATATTGATGCATGCAGTTCAGTGCTCCTCTCGTCCACCTCACTCTCCCCCACCCCCCGAGGCTGCTTTTAAAACCAGGGATTCTCTGTATTTTTTGGAGCTTCTTTTATGCTACGGTCCT
>JANHFL010005898.1:0-11199 GCA_032468155.1 Oxyrhabdium leporinum
TGAGTGAATTTCAAGAAGGAGAAACGCGATGGAGCTGGAAATAAGGTAGGCAAAGAAATGCTTGGAGAATTGGGGGGCATCTGGGGGGTGAAAAATCCGTGGCATGGGGCTGCAATGGCAAAACGGGCAACAGAGCGGCCGGTGTGAGGGAAGGGGGCTTTTCCTTTTCCCTCGCGCCGGCCTCTCCTTTGCAGTGCAGCGGTCCACCCCACTGAGCAAAATGGTGTGCTCCATGGCGCCTAAGCAGGGGGCAGGTCACCACCCTGCCTGTCCCCGGAGCTTGCTTGCCTCCGGCTGCCACTGCGGTGGGGGGGATCATAAAGGGACAGGCTGTGGCCGCTCCCAGCTCGGTTCTGGCTGGCCAAGAGATGGCGGCTGCAGGCCCTTTGCTCCGGCGAAAAGCGGCGCCAGAAGCCTCCAGCCGTCAGCTCTTTGTCGGCGCTAGAAGTCTCCAGCCACCATTCCCGACTCCGTTCCGGATGGCAAAGAGGTGATGGCTGGAGGCCCTTCGCTCTGGCAAAAAGCGGCGCCAGAAGCCTCCAGCCGTCACCTCTTTGCCTTCTTTTTTCCCGACTAACTTTTTTCCTGCATTCGGCAGGCAGTCAGCATCGCCGTCTCTACAGCATCGGTTATGTGACTGGGTGGTGTGGCCAACTGGACGTCACTCACAGCAAGGTGCCACCGTCCCACCTTGCCGTGAATGATGTTGAGTTGGCCACACCCACTCAGTCACATGACTCACACCAAGCCACGCACATAGAACCGGTGGTGAAAAAAATTAGATTTCACCACTGGTTATAATATGGTTAAAGGTGGGTGCCTTAAATGTAATTTTCAAGGTACAAGTTCACATTTCATGATTCAGCAAACAAGATCTGTATCTCTTAAGTGACTGTCATTATTTTGCTTTACTCTTATTAGATGTTCTATACATCCAACATACCCGAAGGCCAGCTGTTACAAATATTAAAAGCACCTTCATCAAGTATCTTTCCTAATAGTTTTAGGCTATAGATTCAAGAGGGAAAGAAGGAATATCAACATATTTTTCTCTTGGTTTAATTCTGACTTGTATTAGGCAATAGAACGTTCTAGTAGTTTTTATATTTAATAAAAGGGAATAACTGTTATTCAAATGAAACACAGAAGCAAACTTTTGAGCACTATATTCTTGGACAATAACTGTGCATAGAAGAAAAGTCGGTCCATAAAGATGCAGGATTCCACACCTGAAAGGCAATTATAGAAATCTTGGGGTGGGGGGGGACAACCAACATTTGGAAACACAATTCAGTACATGATCCCCAAGTATGTTATTAAAAAAATACTAGCTTAGTTAACACTACTAAATTACAGTAAGGAAAAAACGGCATTGCTATATCTGCAGTTCTCAGTGAGACACTACATACAATCTGAACCCTTCCCAACCTCCAGGTCTAATAAAGCATTCCAGTCCAAAATTATCATAAAAGTCTAAGGAAGTCTTTCTGTGTTAGATACAGAAACAGGGCTCGGAAGCGATAACATCTGAAAACCAATAAAACTCCAATAAAGTGCATTTATGGTTCCTATCATAAGGTTTTTGGCTTTTCTGTTCTTGATGTTCCAGGTTAGAGGTTGTTTCATTTTTTTGATATTACGAAAATAACGAAGACTCAGGTTGAATACTATTCCTTGCAGAAAGTCATTTTCTCTTTCTCCTACCCTCCCTCCCTCATAAATACAACTGCAATTCCATTTGTGCTAATGTTACAGTTACTTTGTCTAATTTTAAAATGAGGCCGTGCTGCATAAGTCAGAGTTTACTTGTCTCCCAATCCTGAAAAGAGAAGAAAAGGCTGTCAGGCATGAATCATATTATACACATTGATAGTTTAATGATCACAAATCTTGAGAGCTCATCTGAAATCTGGTCTTTTTTTAGAATAGTATTACTGCCACCCAGAGAGTGATCTTAGAGACTGAAAGTTGATTATAAAAGGCTCCTTTAATGAACATAGAATTGTGAAGATAAAATTATTTACTAACAACATAGTAATATATCAAGACAGCAAATATATTAGAATGTAAAGTTACTAAAAAACGATAGTTAAAACTCCAGTTTATCCCCCCCCCCCAAAAAAAGAGGAAATGCTACTGATGCAGTAGGATACTCCAAGAGAGTATAATCACATGACTATCTTCCTATTTTAATCACTCTGGTCTGCACATAGTTTTAGAAAGCTACAAAATGAGGTTTGGTGTTCCTCAACTTCTTTTTTGGACCATTTGTAGAAGATATTATTTCTACTAACCTATGCACCCCCAGGCTCTGCTTTTTTCCTATTTATGAAGCTTCTTTCTAGGATGCACCAAATTCAGGCCCCATAGGTCAGGAGTTGACATAAAGAAGATCGCATTAAAATTTCAAATATCAGAAAAAATGTTACTGTACTTAGGAATATTCAAAGGTAATGAGTTGAATGAGTAAAGTTGTGTTTAGCAGAAAATGGTAACCAATTTGAATATGTAATTAATATCATAAATTTAATATAAATATGGGCCTGATTTTCTGTACATGACCACATAGTATAATAGGGCTCTATTTTGGCTACTAAGGTAGCATTATTGAATTATTGAGATGTAAGAATAAAAGAAGTTACAGTCTAGTATGCGGGTATCAAACTCATCATGTCACATGACATATCATGGCACTTTTCCCCTTCACGGAGCTGGGGTGGGCATGGCCTGTGCATGACACATCCGGCTCATGGGCTGCCAGTTTGACACCCCTGGTCTAATAGTGCAGTATGACTAAATTAACTAAAACCATTTTTCTTCCAGTATTTATTGTGAAGAAACCACATTCTGAGAAAGGCATTGACAAGATCTGTTACTGCACTCTAAATGCTATTCAGAATTCTGTTTATTGATGCAAATTCCAAGGCCATGCAGACTTTAAAAATAAAAAATAAAAAAAATGATATTAAAGAGGGAGGTAAAATTCAAAAGAAATAAAATTTGCAATGTAAAACATGGAATCATGGAAGATTAATTAAAAGTTATTCAATTGATAAAAATCTGAACACTTAAGAAGTAGCTTGCCTGGGTACCAAGTGAGCTCTTCTGAGAATGGCATTTAACACACAAAATACCATATCCAATAAAAATGGTATCTCTGACTACTGCCTGTTTATCTCAGATGGTGATACAACTGAGAAGTGGACTGTAATGGAATGACTCAGGTAGTCAGATTCAACAGAGTGGAACTCGCATTGGCAGACAGATTGAATCTCAATTCAATCCATGAATGATTGCACTCAGAAGCATTACATTAAATAGCATAAGAAAAAGATAAAACTATTACAAATAATAAGCATAGTGCAATGGGCCAGAATAAAGATCTTCCATACACTTTGGAAGATCTCATCCAGGTAAGAGTGGAACTTATAATAATTGCATATTTCAACATTTATTATGAAAAACAGTGTAATTGATGGAATTTCATCTATGGTTGATGGACTGAAAGCTGCTAGAGGACAATTAGGTCTTCTGAGTTAACTAAGTTAAGTTCATGGAAGGAGATTCGTCCTTCCTACTGAAAAACTCTTATGAATGGAATAGGGATCCTTTTTAACTATGTGGGTTACTCCATGACAGAGGTATGCTAAAACTCACTTATGCTGGTTTAAGAAAGCCTATTGTTAAATTTTCTGGAATTTTGTGAGCTGGTTGAGGGCAGAGCAGAGCTGCTACAACTAGCATGCTGATCAGCTATCTAGCAGCATAATGGCAGCAATGGAACTGCCAGAGAGCTGATATACATTTACAAACAAACCACAGGTGTGAGAAACTGTTGTTAAGAAAATGAATTGCTGGAAACTGGGTAAAGATCAGCAGAAATTAGAATGATCTTGTTTTAACAGTTGCCCTATTTCAAATTGTTCCAAAATTTTTCTTTGACTCTCTAAAATAAGTTTTGGGGAGCACAAGTAGCTGCTAGAGAGAGGAGGGTATAAGAAAAAAATATGTCATTTACCTTCCTTAACATACATTATTTAGAACACAAACTAGTGGTTCTTGATCTATTCTTTAACATTATCATAGTTTTTATTATTTCAATACTGAGTACTTCCCTAAAAGAAATCTGTAATAATTAAAGCAGCCCAGGGAATCTATGCTATGTAGTTGCTGAAATTGACTTTAGAATGGCCCTGCCAGTTTCTCTAATTGTGTACTTTTCCTGTAAACCTTTTTCTAATTATTTTACTATAATAAAATTAGCTAGGCAGATTTAAGGCCAGATCTACTTTTCTTGCAAACATGCATCATTTCATAAGATAAAAATGGGGTAGCTTAAAAATCAAGAGAATTTGTAATTATTCCATGATCGTTGGAGAATAAACATTAATTCACCTGAATTATATGCTCAGAAATAACTTAATAAACTGAGACATATGACACCTTAAGCCTAAGTGAGCAGAATATTTGCTCTGGATGGAGGAGGGTTTTGTAACCTCTCTATTTACACCCAACAATTATTGCTGATAACCAGAGATAGATTGAAACACTACTGTGGGATAATGCTAACACCATCTGTCAAGTCAGGTGCTACTAGCTTGATGAATAATGCTGTCATCAGCACTCAAGAGTCGACAGAAAGCTATGGCTTCAGTAATTAGGCTGCTTTTAGATATTCAGTATAATTTGTTCTTGTCACTACAAACTTCTATTAAAAGTAATCTTCTATTCCTTTATTAATAGTTCTCCTTTTACCATTAGGTGATACTGTTGTCTCTGATATTGAGTATGTTTCCTAATGTACTACTTTTAATGACCAGAATGAAATGGATTTTTTTGTCAGCTAGGAACTAATTCATATTTGGAATGTGACAAATCTGGCAGACTTAATCCAGGACTAGGGATCATTCTGCACTATGCAAATAATATAAGTTGTAATTAAATGTTGATGCCTATGCAGTTAGGTCCTACTTACAATTACTTACCTGTAGAAATAGGAACAGTCATAGGAATCAATTTATATTAAAATTCAATTCAGAATATAGATCTAAGAGACTGAGATAGCTTGTATGAGCATAATCTAAATACTGTTTGTAAGACTATATAAAATTACATTATACAAGTTAAATTTGGTTGATTTGAATATGTTACTTTCTATTGATTTTTACTTCTCATTTTCTCATTTTTAGGATATTATCTCACCCTACTTTGAGTCATTAGATTTGAGAAGTATCGATGGTTCACAATATGAACATGAATGTTAATTTCTTTTTTCCCAAAACAAAATGATTTTGTTGTATGGTCTAAGGAATACAGTATGGCAGAAAATCCTGATGAAGCACCCAATTTGCTACTTTTCATTGATATTCGAAAAGATAGCTTGTCTGATAGAGCATCTACCCACAAACATAGTTCCCAATATTTACTTGTCATTCTTCATATTAGCATACCCAGATTCTATCAAATGGGCTAAAGAGAATATTATTGTTTTCTCATTAATTCAATATTCTACAATATATTAATGTCTATAGAGGCACTGTCAGGGATGCAAGACATTAAAATATACCTTTTCTGTTTGGTTTCAAGAATATTTTAAATTATTTTCACAATGTGAAATCAGCTTTTCATACATTTCAGCCAACTAGCTAACTTCCAACTAGTCAGAAGACATGATGGAAACTCCCTAATTTCATAACACATGGGCAGACTCAACCATAGTTTCAGCTGGGAACCTTTAGGCATTCTAGACCAAACTAAATCCCAGAATCCCAGGGAATTCCTAGAAGCTTGGCATTCAAGACAAACCAGCCATCAACATAGAGATAAACCACATTTACACTCCATTCAAAATAGACAATTAAAAAAACTTCCTCTAAGGAAGTAAATTCTGAATTTAGTAGACAGCATTGGGTCATTCTCTTCTACCAGTTATTGAGTAGACAAATTCCACATTATGTTTTCTTCTCTGTAAATGATTTCTACATCAACTCCTCTGAAGTGGTCTTGAATCACTCTGGTAACTGTATGCCTTCAGTACTTCAAAACTATCTAATTTTATCTTGACTTCCTACTCATTGTTCTCCTGCTTTTAGATTCCATTACAATGTATTTCTTACAAACCTCTTAGCCCCTTTCAATTTACACCACCTCTGAAAGATTCTTTGTGAAAGACCTTATCTGGTTTTCTTTCAGCTCTTTCCCAGGTTCACCACAAGTAAAATCTAGGACAGGGTGTCAAACTCGCGGCCCGCAGACTGGATGTGTCATGTGCTGCCCCCGCCCGGGTTAGCAAAGGGAAAAAGTCCTGTTATGTCATGTGACGCTGCAAGTTTGACACCCCAGATCTAGGAGATCACATAATACAATGGCAGAGGAAATTTGCTTTCTTAATTCCATCACAGAGAGAAAAGAGAGGGGAAACACTGTAAATGATAACTAATATGTAATAATTTCAATGTAATTCTCTGATTTCTTTTTATAAATCTGGATAACACTGAATTTTTTAAGCTTATTATACAGATCACTTGGTCAACTAATACATTAAATAAGAATTACCTTTTTTATGTAAGAGATTCTTTCTAGCTCTAATAAAAGCTAAAATATCAGCATCAGTTTGACGATCTCCTGTGAAAGGGATGGTAGAACTTGGATCTGGTGAAATCCTGAAATAACCAAGTGCATTTTTCAGTTGTCTTTGCTGTTCCAGACTGAGTTGAATATTGAACTTTCTTATGCAGAATATCAATTTCACCTATCTGAATTCTGCTTATTTATTTCACCTAGCTTAAGACAAGATTCATTGCCAAGTTCCACTGAAATGAAGGAGGTTACCTATTATTTTGAATTCTAAAACATTGCTTTGGAGCAGAGATGTGTATGTTGGGAGCATCTTGTCAGGGTAATGATTTAATAGCTGACCAGCTGCTTTAAGGTTGTAATGCTGTAATACTATAATGTTACAATGATGATACAATGGTAGCAATGAGTCAGCAGGGTTATTTGACTGCTATCACTTTAAGAGGCTGTAATATATGATAGACCTTGTGAGGGCATATCTCTCTCTCTCTCTCTGTGCTTCCGTGGTGTAGTTGGTTACTGATTGTTCCTGTATTCAAGGCCTGTATAAAAGTACTTGCATGTATATATGTGTTTAGGGATAAAAACCACTATATGTAAATACAAACCTGTATTTGCTCCTGGGTTGTCATACAAAACTGTGTGCTGTATTGTGTGCACTCTGACAATTTTATTTTAGTATTTTTTAAATGTTATGCTACCCAACTCCATATAACTCTGAATAGCTCATAATGCAGAGAATATAAAATACAATATAAACAAACAGTATGTTTCTTACTAGGGTTGAACAGAATTTACCATTATGCTTTTAATGACCTAACTGGAACTAGTTAAATTACAAATGTCATGTTATGTTTTTCTTTACATTACATTACATTAATTGTACTTTACATTCTAAAAGTACTGCTACATTCCTGGATGCAAGTAGAAGTTAGTTTTGCTTTCCTAATCTAAAAAAAATATTTTAGTGTATCTGTATTTTGTCAGTTGTTCCCATTTAAGACTTACCAAATTATTTCAGTAAAACCCACCCTGCTAACACAAAATTCATTCATTTTTACACTTCTGTGGAGAGGCTTGACAAAACACACAAACCTGGTCTCCAGTAGAATCTCATTGAAGAACAATGTACAACACATGGTTTACATTAAGCCATGTTGTGATTTCTTTAGTTTGGGTTTAGTATGTTGACCAAACCTAGCAAACTGTGTTTTATAAAACATATTTTATAGTTTAGTGTAATGTGTGAACTCAGTCAATAGTAATTATTCAAGAACATATCTTATGGCTTAGTGTAATATATGAACCCAGTTCATTATTGAGATAAATTGTATTGAATAAAGGAAAAAAATACACAGGGGCATGGACATAAAATGTATATATCAATGTATAACATTTTGCCTGGCAGTCTTATCAAACAGGATATCCATTTCTCAAACAATGTGCTAATTTTTAAACATAGTTAATTAGAATTATGTTGGTTTTCACTGTAGCATTTAAATCAGAGATTGAAGGAAGTTGATGGTGAGGCATTAATTTTCTAATATTGTGATCTACAATGATTCATAAGAACCAGTTTTTTGCTTAATATAAACAAATGATTAAGCGTTTTGCATGCCATATTTCATTCTCTGTTAGTCTATGATGAAGACACGTCTACTTTACCACAGTAATACCAATCAGCAGTGCTGATTCTGTCTTTTGACATAAAATTTACCCTAATTAGGGCTTAATCCTGTGCACAATCAAATTTCGACCTTGGCAAGAGTTCACTTACTTAGGAGTCATCATGACTAAGCTTTACTTCCAGACAAGTAGATTTCCAAGCATGAAAGTGACTGACTGAATAACCTCTCCTTTGTTATTATGATCTCTTTGTTATCATAAAATGTGCATTTAGTTGTAGAGTAAGAAGGATAACTCAAACAATACAATGAAGACAATTTTTAAAATGTGTATTTTGATAGTTAGAAGCACCAGGCAAATGCACACAAACATAGTATTATGAGCCAAGCATACAAGTGGAAAGTCTCCAGTATGTTCAACATGTTACAAATAACACCCCTACAGAGAAATGGATTAGCACTTAATATTGTATACAGTTGTATACAATATTGTATGCACTGTGTGCAATTGTAAAATTATCCCCAAAAGATAAAGAGATAATTATTAAACAATTACAGTTATGCTGGCTAGAAATTATGAGAGGTAGCCTGAATTTTTAAAAAGTGAAATTTGTGCATGCCATTATCAACAGTGAGTTTACTTAGCAAATTTTGATATAGGCATTTCTAGTCATTATTTTTTTAAAAATAGGAAATCATGTGTGTTGCTGAAGCAGATGGAAAGCATTGACTGATCTCTGATACCCAGAGATTCCCTTGTGATGTTGCAAAATATCTTACTTAGGTAAATTTTGTTTTGATGCATACTTTGTCCTGGCGGTCTGCCCAGATGTGAAGAAGTTAATCCAACTCAGGATTAATCTGAGAATGTAAGAGATGCATCCAAGACCATGTACGGCTCTGTTTTGGTCCTTGTGAACTAAAAAAAAGCTATAAATGCTGAGTGTGAAGCAGCTCATGAAGGATTCAGAATGAGATCTCCTTGTTTTCCAAGTTGAGATAATACAGGCTCTTCAAAGCTAGATGAATTGTCTTTTAAGACTATGGTGAGATTTGTAATCACATTTATCAGCCCAAATGATGCATTTTGGAATATTAAAAGTAGTCCTGCTATTCTAGGAGGCTGTGTTGATTATTGATAACACAGTGTTGAAATCTCAATACTTTCATTGCCTATCTGCTATAGAATAGTGTTGCTCAAACTTGACAGCTTGAAGATGTATGAACATCAATTCTCAGAGTATCCCAGCTACCATGGAATAGAATAGAATTATACTGTCCACTGATATATCCCATTCACCCAGTTCCAAAAGGAATACATTGCATTAGAAGTATCAATATTCTTGAGGAATCTGGCAAAGATGGAGAATGAAGTGGAGAAGAGAGCCAAATCATCCTCAAAACTATGTACAGTACATAAAAGCCGTAGAATGGAGGAGTAAGGAAATGATGAACCAAACTCAAGAGTAGGAGATATGCCCTCACCACCTCGCCACCACCCATCTTCCACTGTTTCCAGGTTTTATTATCTGTAGCAGCTATTACCAGCTTGGATCAATCAAGTGTTTCTAGATCCAGATTTACTTCAGTGTTTAATTCCAAAAACTAAACGCATCCAGGGACCTGAATCTACGCTGAGGAACTACAATTTTAGAAGTAGCAGAATATTTAATATAAAGCTGCCCTTTCTGACGCCCTCCCCCACCCTCCTGCCACCCATGTAATGGGTTGGCTGCCTTTGGCTATGATTGCAGGGCAGCTTGAAGCAGCTGGCAAGCAACTATTAGCATAACAAAGAATGGTATTATAGCATTGTTCTATACACTTGTGAGCCTTCAAAATATCTTGATGCTCATGTGCATTTTACACACAGTTAAATTCCATTTAGAACTGGGAAAGTTTAAAATGTGTTTTTGGACATCCGTGAGAGAAAAATTATAGCTTTGTAACTTTGCCCCAATTTTACATAGATATTTTATCTTCTGTAATATCTGCAGATAATTGTCACATCCTCACCAACTTCTCATTACAGCTATAATGCTGTATGCTTTAAATGGAAGATTATTATACTTTAATGGATTCTCAAAGTAGAGATAGTACTGAGATGAGATTTAAGGCACAATATACCCAGATTTGGATGAACTGCAGTATAAATATAAAGGTACATACATAACATTCAATACATCTGAGAATGAATCCTGGATCACCATTTAAATTTAGTGACATTTTAGAATAGCTGAAGGTATCCCTTGTCATGGACAAACTCCCATGCCCTCCATGTATATTTGGAATTTGCTCCTCTCTGCTAGTTAGTATTGACCACAGGATTAGTGCTGGCTAATATGGAGTCAGAGACTCCATATATAAATTAGCCAGAAAATGACTTCATATTTGAAGGATTTCTGGGCAAGTCTTTTTGGGAAAACCCCTTTTGGGACAATTAACTGTGATCTGATCAGCAACCACTTTGTTTTCCCACAATGTACCTGACATGGCATTTCTCCAAGACACTGTGGCTAACTGTATGCTACTTAGAAATGTTTCAGATACAAATGCATCTGGCAGAGTACACACGAAAGGCCTATCCATATTGATTACACAATTTTCCTATGAAACAGTCTATATTATGTAGTATCCAAGGTGTCTGATAATAAACGCATACCTTCATTTATGCTGCATGAAATTAATCAAAATTGAAATGACTTTAGCTCAAATTGAAAAACTCTGGTTGAAAGGAAAAGTCGTGATTCCTGTCCTGAAAGTGGAAAGAATCGGGACTGAACATAGTATTGTATTGCTTGAGAGTGTCTATGGAGATTCTCAGTCATCCAGGTCATAGTTGTCCCAAAGGTCCTTTTTATCAAGAGGCAACTAGACTTTCTGGTTTTTCTTTGAAGACATTTCGCTTCTCATCCAAGAAGCTTCAGAGTTGAAGAAGCTTCTTGGATGAGAAGTGAAACGTCTTCAAAGAAAAACCACAAAGTCACATTGCCTCTTG
>JANHFL010005898.1:11299-24027 GCA_032468155.1 Oxyrhabdium leporinum
CTTTATGTAAATACAAACCTGTGTGCTGTATTTGCTCCTGGGTTGTCTCACCTAGTCACACTGTGTGCACTCTGACACATCCTAAAGCAACATATATGCTCTTCCATATCTATCTTCTTCCAGCTGTCCTCATATACCTCCAAATATCTTTATGAATTCAAATCTGAAGCACTGATGGTTGTAATCAACAGTGCCTGGGAGACTATGAGCTCTCTTGATTTTTCTTGGCATAATGTGTTTTAAAGAAGGAATTTACAGGTAATCGTTCTCCATGTAATCAGAAGCCCCAGCAGACTGCATATAGTTTCCCCAATTTAGATCATCTGGCCAATTTATAAACATCTGGATGTAGATATGACAATGGCAGCATGCACAGCCCCAGTCTCCCTCTGTTCTCTTGTGACAAAGGCAGCTTCAGTGAGTATTCTAGATTCTCAAAAGGTGTAACTACTGCATACCTCATTTTTGAATTTGAGTTGCTGAGTCTGCTCACACTGCTCTTCACAGTTGACTCTTCATTGGAGCTGGCTCTGCTGTTATTTGGAACCCTGGGAAGAAAAAGAACTGAACTTATTTCAGGTTGCTACAACAAAACTATATTTTACAAATGGTATTTTCTACCCAATAAATCAATAAAAATTGAAGAGTATTTAATTTTATAAAGATTCCAATTCAAAAACTAGTTTGGTGTGATACAGTAGGCAATATGATCACAAATCCTTCTTTTAAAGACTTAATAATTGGATACTGAGATGCATTAAGTAGCCTTGTTATTTTTCTAATGCTGTCCTAAGGGAACAGTAAGGATGTTTTCTTTATGTATCTGAACAATAGTTATTCTGGTGAAGGCCTACTTATCCATCATGCTGTTATTAAGTTATAATGTACATTGTGTGAACATTCCATTCTGCAACCATATATCTAGAGAAAACATTTGCTTTCATGAGATTCTACACTGTTCTTACTATAATTTACACTTTAAAACTATACAATAATTGTTAGTCTAACCAAAGAGTTTTATTATGAAAATAATTTGAAACTCTGCTCAATTATCATTTAAATTCATGAAGAAGAGAAATGAAGATTAAATATTTTGACAGCTGAAGATATCAAATTAGTTTTGTCATCTAAATACATCTTAAAGAGACTTTAAGGACTTCAGGACATTTAGCATTGTTTTAAATAATAATTCAGTCTGAACATTTAGTCCCTTTTTTAAAACACTATAATGCGTTCCATCACTCTAATTCAGTTTGGAAGAACTCAGAACACAGAATAAAGTAGTAGTGGGGTTCTTCCATTGAAGTTAACAGCATTCCATTTTACAGTCTTTGATCTGCCATAGGAAAAATCAAAATATGGAAGCAAGACAGTGTGCATTCTTTTTCCATCTTCCAAGCTGCAGAAAGTGTTGATATCATTTTCTGATGAGTCCGCCATTGTGATGATGTAGCTGTGTTTGCAAAGTAGCTGATGATGGAGATTTATAGTCATTTTAGGATTGCAAAGCAGCTTCAGTGACTTTTTGAATTTGTTGCAACTCTCAAACGTTTGATTTGGCAATGTATTCCTCAGATAGGGACCTCAGGAGCTGCCTGAATGAACAACCGGCATGCAAGATTAGCAGTCCACTCAACTATGTCCGCTATTGAAGAAACAGTTGCAGCAGCTGGTGACTGCCCAAGACCACAACTTTTTTCACCATGTATTCCATGCTCTGGACATGGTTTCTTAAAAGTGTTGTCGTAATGTTGATTGACAGAAAAGAATATTTTCATGAAGGTGATTGAATGCAGTAAGATTTGAAAGTTGCTATCACACTATAGTTCATAAATTACATCAGGAATGTAGTATTGGATAGCAAGAGGACATTGTTTATGTTTAATAATATCTTGCTATCTTCAGTAAGAAGCTGATAGGTTGATTATTTTTTCTTTCACAGGATAGGATAGGTTAGGACAGGACAAGACAGGGCAGGACAGAATACTTCATTTCGTCAAGTGTGATTAGACACACAAGGAATTTGTCTCTTTCGGTGTACATACAAAGCAACAGAATAATCATAATCATAATAATACCAATATGATGGGGGAGTAAAGATAATAAGGATAAATGATAATATAGCTATATTACATGGGTAAATAGACATAGACATTAGACAGCACTGTGAGAATTAGGTGTTAAGCAGATTGATAGTGTGAGGGAAAAGAGTCCTTGTGTCTAGTTGTTTTGGCATGCAATGGTCTTTAGTGGTGTCCCAAGGGGAGGAATTGAAACAGTTTATGTCCAGGATGTGAGGGGTCTGTAGATAACCTTCTCAGTCTTCATTCTGACCCATGCAATATAGGGGCCTTCTATGGAAGGCAGGCTGGTTGCAATCACTTTCTACAGTCTTAACTGTCCATTGGAATCTGTACCTATCCAGGCAGTTATAGCAGGAGAAATGACAGACTTAATAATTTCTTTGTAGAACTGTATCAATAGCTCCTGGGGCAGTCTGAACTTTCTGAGTCGAGGCAGGAAGCACATTCTTTATTGTGCTTTTTAAATTATGGTTATAATATTAACTGTCCATTTCAAGTCCTGAGAGATTGCAATATAGAACACAAAAACTTGAAGGCCTCTACTGCTGAGACTGTGCTGTCAAATATAGTAAGAGGTGGTATAATAGGGCTCCTCCTAAAATCCACTTTCATCTTTACAGTTGTATGCATGTTTAGCTCCAGGTTGTTTTACTCTAAATAGATCTAAGAAAGCTTTTGTTGTTTCTTTTCTAGCATCTTTTACCAGTAACAGCCCATCCTGAATTTCAGCTTTTTCAACATTATTTATACAAAACCAGGTGATTCCTACATATTCTTCCTTTATGATTTGGATTATTTTCCATTTCTGATATAGCACAGAATCCTACAGAATTTATTAAGATAGGATTTTTCAGTCCACGTTATGCATTTGATTATATTACAATTTAGTTGCTATTCAATGATGATTACCAGCATTATATGGTTACTTGCCCCCAATGTCCTGTTATTTATATTTCCTCAGTTAAGTTATTCCTAGTATTTAGTATGAAGTGAAGAACAGCTGATAGTTTATGCATTGCTCCAATCTCTGAAGGAGAAACATGTTAGCAAAAATATGCCAGGAATTTCCTGGAAGTATTATGGTTGCCAGGTAATTTAATTATCTTATTACATTTACCTCATACGTATTTGAAAGCTACTTTATGCAATTCGAGTGTAGAAAGCAATCATCAAGGCTGAGTGGCAATAGTATGTACCAATAACTACTGCTTTTATTAATTCCTCCACCTATTTTAACTCCAATACACTCTATAGTATTGCCACAATAAATCACTTCAATTTCTAAGCAGATGTCAATATTTAGCATACACTGTTTACTATTGCTTCTGTACTTTTTAATATATCTTACATATTTTTCTTCATGCCTGCAATCCAAATTCCTATTTATACATGCCTCAGTAACAAAAGTGACAAAGCACCGTGGGTGACATTGGGGTTGAGCATTATGTCCTTATTTTAAACATCAATTCAAAATGTAAATGCCTATTTTAAGATTTAACCACTAGATGGCAAAGTTGAGGCATTCTTATTTTTCTGTGCTTAAATTAAATTCATCCCTTTGAATTCCAAATAGTTAGTTTGACCAAAATAAATAAATAAAGATGGAATGGAAAATACCATCTCTTAATAGTGTCAGAAGAGCCAAGAAAGCATTTCTCCCTAACTGGAGAACAGGGTCAAAGATGTTTGACTCCACTAAAGCAAAGATTTCCTGCCTACACAGCTGAGAAAGCAGGAACAAGCTTTTAACCCAGTGCTTCCCAAATCTGGGTACATTATCCAAAATTTGGTGAAAGTGCTTTTTCTTTGGGTAATTGACACAAATCCATTACCCAATCACAACAGGGACATTTAAACTGGATTACAATGTTTTACTTACATTGGGTAAAAAAGACTTTCTGATAGACAGTTTGAGGTAATGAAGGAAAAAGTTTGGGAAACTCCACAATGCCTACAGGAGTCTCTTTTAAAATACATATAGTGCAGACTCTATCATTAGTCTGTTAAGCGTGTCATAAAAATTGAATGGAAGAACCAGGTCCATAATTATATGGTTGAGATGCACTGAGAACTTGAAACCCATCATCACTTCTTGCTGCTTGTCTGCTTTGTTTACTGCATGAGAACATGGAGTGATAAAGCAACTAAGTGGGATGAAAAATGAAAGTATGTTTCCTACAGATATTAAGTGACTTGCTGAAAGATATAAGATGGAATACAGGTAGTCCTTACTTAACAACCACAAATGGAACCAACAACTCTGTTGCTAAGGGGATATGGTCATTAAGCGACACAACACATGTCGGTGATGTACTTACAACCTCACTTCCTCTTCAATTGTTAAATATCACAAGTGTGACTTGCAATTTTACCTTTGACTCTGGAGAATGGAAGAGTCGATTGCGTGCAGAGGGAGGAATAATTTGTTAAAAGAGAGGACAAAAAAAAAAGCCAATCAGTGGATTTGAATTTTAAATATTGGGATCAATCAGGGTTTGGAGTACTTCTTTTCCCCATTTCTTTTCTTACTCACACTAGTCTGAATGAACAATGGAGAATGAATATTAGGCTACTGAAATCTTATTAACATTCTCCTGGTACAAGGGCTTATTGGATAACAATCAGAATTGGAGGATATGTGGAGACTTCTATATTTCCTAAAATGATGGCTTTTGACCTGGTTAGTGTTAATTGTGTGCTGCAGTAAGGTAACTACATTCATAAACTGGATATCTGTGTTAAGCATATTACATGAAAGAAGACACTGAAGTGGTTTTCCATGTAAATGAAGAAATAATTTCTCCAATTTTTTTTAACTTCATTTATCAAATAAGGACATTTCATTTTTACCTGATGAAAATTAGATTTGTCTGTTCTGGCAAATAATTTATTTCAACTGATTAGTCACTGAAATGTTATTAGTTTTGTTTGTTATTTCTCAAAATGTACAAGTACCCAGAGGTAGAATGAAGCAAAGAATAAGACAATTGGAAAGAGAAGACAATATGAAACTATGATATATTTAAAAAATAGAACAGCCATATATCTCAGTATACAGAGGATAGCCTTCTCTTTGAAGTGCTGTCAAAGACCCTTCTTGATTTAAAAGCATCATTTATTTTGTAAGACAAGCCTATCTAATTCCAATTTAAGGATAATAAAACATAAGAAATGAATGTGAAATAGTTACACCAAAAGACTCAGGTTACTTGGCACATAAAATTTTATCCATAATGGCAAGATAAATTACATAGTTTTCTGTAAACTATAGTATTCTATTGTAAGGAATTATAAAACTACGATGTTTTATTTTTAAATGCCTTCAAACTTCCAATCATGTATCATGGAAAGCTAGTTTGTCACTTTCCCCTTTTAGGTAAACCTGAAAAATGAATATATTGTGACAAAGTAGTATGAGAACAGGTTATAAAAATAAACAGTGTGAGCAATAATCTGATATTTGTATAGTATTATATATCTAGAATCTAATGACCTACAACTATAGATAATGTATAAAGCAATATCAAGGGTGGTCTTGGATGAAGGGCTGCTTAAATCGGCCTTTTTTCCTACTGACTTAAACCACTGATTTAAATTGCCCTGGTTTAATCAATTCACCTTGAAAGAAAGGAATACTCTATGAAGATATACTGGCAATTGGGAGAGAATATAGTGGTTTAATATCAGCATTTGTGTTTCTTATTATTGCTACCCTTGAAATGGTCATTGGAGAGCCACTGCTCAGATTAACATTGAGGCATCAACAGCTAATTTGTTGCTAATTGGACTTTTGCTCATGTATGTCTGCTGAATTAGTTCAGTGACAAATTTAGTGACACTAAAAACTTTGAGCTGTGGTGGCCAAGAAAACCTCTTGTTGCTCCTTACCATTTTACTCATTCATCATGTCTAGCCTAGGTGGTCCTTCAGAGTGAGAAACTGTGAAGTGAGCATGGCGGGGGTGCCTATGCAGATAAACTCTACAATTCGTTCATGTACAATACCTGGAGTTTGGAGCCATCTTAGTGCATCTTTCAAAAAAATGTACTAGAAGCCGTCTATAATGGCACAGTGGTTAGAATGCAGTATTGCAGGCTAATTCAGCTCACAGCCAGGAGTTCGCTCTTGACCAGCTCAGGATTGACTCAGCCTTCCATCTTTCTGAGGTTGGTAAAACGAGGACCCAGACAGTTGGGGGCAATATGCTGACTCTGTAAACTACATAGAGAGTGCTGTAAAGCACTATGAAGAAGTATACAGGTAGTCCTCAACTTACAGCCATAATTAAGACCAGAATTTATGTTGATAAGTGAGAAATTTGTTAAGTGAGTTTTGTTCCATTTTTCAACTTTTCTTGCCAGATTTGTCAAGTGAATCACTGCAGTTGTTAAGTTAGTAATCCTGATGTTAAATGATTCTGGCTTCCCCATTGATTTTGCTTGTCAGAAGGTTGCAAAAGGTGATCATATGACCTTGGGACACAGCAGTGGTCATAAATAGGAACCAGTTGCTAAGCATCTGAATTTTGATCATGTGACCATGGGGATGTAAATGTTGTAACTGTGAAAAATGGTCATAAGTCACTTTTTTCAGTGCTGTTGTTACTTTGAGTGGTCACTAAATGAACTGTTGTAAGTTGAGGACTACCTGTATAAGTCTAAGTGCTATTGCTACTGCTACCTGAGGAAAACTGGTAGCATAGCTGTCCAGTGTGTATGGTAGTGATGGTACTTCTTTTGGTCATAAAAATAGAACAGGTGCAGCTCTGGCTTATTACCCTGATACTCTGGTCTGAGAACTCAAAGCATGAAGCTCCCAACAAGAAACACATTGACTGTTTTTTATTTGAGAGACTGATGTGATTCTTCTGATGGTGAGTCAGATGGCTGAGAGCAGGGATTGGGCTAATATATTACCTCTTCTGGACCATCATATCAATGGTACCATATTTTTGGGATTGAATATCAATGGGCTTCACTGGGGGATCTGAAAGAAGCCCTGAAAACAATGCATCATCAGATATAAAAATACATTCATAGTGACAGATTGGCTCCAAAACATCAAATTTACTTTCCAATTACATACCTAGATATTTCTACTAGATATTACTTATACGAATATAGACTTAGTTTTCGACAGTTAGGAAGATTTTTAAAATATAAGGGAAATATAATGTTAAAAATCTATAGTGGCTATATTCCTTGAGTACCATTATTATTATTTGTCAGATGCCAACACTGTGTACAGATCAAATTAAATACTACAAATTCTATGTACATTTCAGAATATTTAAAAGTGCCACCATTTGCTTACATATCATAGTTTGTAATGGGCACTAAAACATCTTCTATATGTCAGAGTGATGAAAAGTGTTTAAGCACAAGTGTTTAGAGACTAAATTGTCATAAACAATTATATTATCCTTGTTTCAGTGCTAGAGGTATATTCATATGGCTTTTACATCAGGTTAATTTTATATTCTCTTCTGCTATCTAAATTCCTTCAACTAAATATTGAATGACAGTAACTATTACATACCATATGTTCTGTGTAAACTTTTATTATTACAATTTATTTGACAGATAGACCATTACGGTTAAATCCTGTTCATTAAGTAAATTACCAGTTTGCTTCTGGATGGATTTAGCAACAAAAAGCGTTTTGTGTTTTGAATTTGTGATTTGAAGAAAAATAAAAAGCCCAAAGATCTCATCATATGTAACTATGAGAATGAATAAATAAGTTCACTGTGTCACTAAGATTCAATGGACTTTTTAGGAAGTGGGTGTTTTGTTATTTTATATCCTTAAATGTAGGAAACCAGAAACCTTGCTATGAATTGTTAATGCCTCAAACAGGCTTCAAGAGGTCTAGAATAAATTTTCAGCACAGTGGGATATAAGTCGCTGTTCTCTATCACAATGTCAAGAGCCCCATTACAAATTCTTTGCTTGTCACACAGCGAACATAGCTGCAAAAATGGGCATGAGGCATAACACACAATAATACAAAAGTGCTTGAAATATCTGAAAACTTTCATAAAAAACTTAAAAGGGTCATTACAAGTGAAACAACATGGATATCATATGTCTGCAAATAAAATCAGAACTCCAAGTCTGCCTCTCACAAAATCTCCCATTTGATTCATGGTCTTGGATTCTTATCTTCAACATGCATCATAATCATAACCTCTAAGGGACATAGCAGCCAAAAATGACGACTAAAATCAACAATAAAAATACCTAGCCATGAATGCATTTGCCAAAGTAAGTGTTGCATGCTCCATATATTTAAATTATGGTCATAAAAATATGCATGTCAATTAGTACCTAATCTCTAGACATTCCATACAATTATAATATCAAAAAAAGACACATGAACTGGTTCAAGACGATATATATATCCATAATATATATCGATCTACATACTTTTACAGCAGTAATCATTACTATAGTTTCTGATTTTTCTTGTTTACATAGATATTACCAGTATACGATGAACTCCTTCATTAAGGATTTAAATATGTAGAAAGGAAACACTTTTTGCTTTATATGTACATGCACTTCTTAGAAAGGTATATTTTACTTCCTGAAATTATTTTGGAAGAATTTACCTTAAGATTGTGCTAATTAGAAACATTTAATGCAAAATAAAATTATACTTTTTTTACTATGACCAAACATAAAAATTAATGTAGCACAAAAGATCTTGATTATTATGATTATCTTTTTAAAAAATTGAAGGAGTGGAAGAATGATGTAACAGTCACAGGAAAACTGACATTAGCGAAGCTGCAGACCAGCTTATGCTGACATTATTTATTAAAGCCTATAAAATTAGTTGGTGATATGTTTTAATTGTACAATTCAGAGCTGTGGAAGTTTTACATATTAGGTTTATAATCCTCAGATAACAGCATGTAATGTCAAAAACACAGAATCCCAGTATGTATTAATTCATATGCTGAACACTGTGCATCCCAAAAACTGAGAATGTTGATACAGTGAGAGAAAGAATGGTGAGAGAAAGCACTGCCACAGAAAATGTGGTCAGAAATAACATCCAGCAATGGCTAACAGCCACTAACCATTGAGTGTTCATTGGATAGTGCTAACTATTATATTTCAGTTTCCCAAAAACAATAGTTCCTCCCTTCCCTCTGATCATTGCTTACACTAAAGAGGCTTTACCAATATGAAATGGGCAACTTAAATACTTGTGTGTGCTTTAGAGACTACTCAGAAACTTCAGTTGGTTCAAAATGCAACAACCCAGGCATTATTTTATATCTGAGCTGCAGGTCCTACATTGGCTTACCATAAGCTCTATGTGCAATTTAGAGAACTGGTTTTGGCGTAGAAGTCTTGTATGGTACAGCACATGCATGGTGTGGTATGTAATGTATGGTAAGGTATTTTCAAGACAGCCTTCTATATGGAAAAAATGGTTGACCTGATAAGAAGATTTGAGGAAAAATTGCTTCCCTATTACCATGAAGTCGGGAAAACTGAAGCCAGATGGAAGAACTTCTTTATGATGATTCCTATATTATGAAACAACCGTTCCCAAGATACTACATTAGCCCTAACAGTTTTTGACTTATGGAAGCAAGTGAAGCAGAGGTCTTCTAGAGAGCTTTTTTTAATTAGCAGACAGAATGTCATAAGATGTTTCCATTGTTTCAATTAGGTTGGTTTTATTTTTTTTGTAAAATTTGTCATAATTAATATGTGGACATTTTATTAAATTCATAATATTTTTGTATATGGCTTAGATTCATATGATTGTGGCAGCTTAGAAATCTAATAAATACATAAAATGAAATCCTTATTTATCAGTTCATAAAATATGGGACAGATCTTATTGCTGTTAGGTATATTCACAGCTGAATCTACAATAAACTGAACAACATACCACACAAGTCTTGAGTGGCCTCTTGTCATAAATCCCATGCTCATTTTAAAATTATTTGGACAAAAAACTTAAAGGAAATATTTACCAGATTGCCAAATTGTTAAGAAATACAAGGGAGAATATAATTTTGAAATTATGATGACAAGTTGAAACACTATCCTGAAACCAATGTCATGAAATTCAAAGATAAATACAATCTACTTCAATAAGATAAAAAAAAAATCTAGGGTAATGACTAGAAGGAAGATCAGTTTGATAGCAGGCAATATATAGATATAAGACTCATAGTTGAGTATGAACTATTAATATCATATAGCTGACAAAAAAAATGAAGTGAATCACGGTTGACTTAGCCTTCCAACCTTCCAAGGTCAGTAAAATGAGGACCCAGATTGTTGGGGGCAATATGCTGATTCTGTAAATCGCTTAAAGAGGTCTGTAAAGCACTGTGAAACGGTATATAACTCTAAGTGCTATTGCTACTGCTACAGTATTAGTCTGGACTAATATAAAAATAATATCCAGATTATAAGAGATAATAATTTCAATCTATTCTGTGTCAGGCCACATATAAAATACTGGAGCAGGAAATATTTAAGAAGAGGAAAAATCAGTTGCATCTTATGCTGCAGACATCTTCAAGCTCTATGATTCTACTCTTATTGAATTCACAACATGGATTCATTGCATGGAACACTTATATATTGATTCAGAAAATGGCCATATAGAATTGGTATATCGCTTTACCTATTGTTCACTCAGAGAAGCAGAGATATCAGAAGACATACATGCAGAAAGATAACCATCTTACCTGATAGTACTTGGATGTAGCTGATTTTCAAAAAACAAGGGAGGAGTCTGAACACTGGCTGAATTCTGCAAAGGTGGCTTTTCTTCTTGGCTCTAAGGAAACCATAGGATAAGGAATGAGATTTCATCTCATTAATGTTGAAATCTAAATATTGAAATCCTTACTTTGAATTCTAACTTTCCACATAATTTTATGTATATTATGTCTCTCATTATATCACTACATCTTGATGCACTGAAATGGCAAATTCAAGTTTCAAACTTTCTCATAGTTCAGTTAATGTTAGATGATTAGTCACTTAGAGGCCTAGAATTTTACACAGTTTAAGATCTGGAAGTTAAAATGTTTCATTAGAAGAAGTGAAATGATTACTACTTTTGTGTCAAGTTAGGGAGGCAGACTCTGCATTCAATACTTTATCACACTCTGACATGCCAATCTTGTTTTCAGCTGACAAATGTAAAAGTTATTCTGAAAGTGAAAATAAAGACACCTAAATACCTGCAAGATTATTGTTTCCTCAGACCACCAAGCTTCAAAATCTTTTTGCAACTTCAGTTTTGCTTTTTCCATGAGGAGCTGCAAGTGTTCAATCTCTATCTTCAGCCCTTTCAAGTGAGTAAACATTGTTTTATAACTGCAAAATGGAAAAGAAAATGTTATTACAGAAGATGCAACAAATTTGTTGCAACTAAAAAGCTGTTATGTAGAACTGAACTGAACATCTCTCTCCATTTGCTACTTGTTCACACATTGCAAGTTGGGAAATTGATTTATTCCTTGTTGGGTATTTCTCTCTTGTTTATTCTTTATTTGTAAAAAAAATATAAAGTCTATTAAACTTATCATGTAGGACATGAATAGAAAATGCTTTCCCCAAATATTAGCAACTTACTCATCTGTCAAAGAAATGCCCATCGAAGAGGCCAAATTCTTACTGAATAAATGAATAAATGTTTATGAATTAGACCCTTTTGGTAAGTAGGAATTCTCTAAGTCTATTCTCAGAAATTGTCCCTAAATCTGGAGAAGGGCTCTGAGAACTCAAACTTATTCAGTTCTATAGAAGTGGTTGCCTGACTGTGATCTCCTCTATAGTTCTTTGATTTTTTGCCTCACCCTATTACTTTGGATTTTCTCATCTGCTCTGACCCTGAGCTACCTTTGGTCTTTGCCTTTAGAACAATGTTCAGCTGTTCTCTTGCTAGCTTCCAGTATTTCTGTGTTCCTGTTTAGCAGAAAACCAAAAGCAACCAATTGACACCAAGGTTTGGGGAGACTCTTCTTGAAAAAGGACTTTAGCTAATTATGGGACAAGAGAACATTTAATATCTTTTTTTCAATGGATTGACAATCTAGCCAAATCTATGTTTTCCCACTGCTGAAATATGGTCCATGTATAGACAGGAATTAAGCTAACTTAATAGCTTAGAGTATATGAAATGTACACATGTTATTTATTATTTAGCAACTTACTGTATACAAGAAACGGGTTATTTAAGTTTTTAACATATAATAGGCAAAAGAACCTTATTTTCTTCTGTTCAATTTGTATTCGAAGTGCCTCTTCTACTGGATCAGGTTGATTCATTTCTCGAGGACTGATTAGAGCTGCAAATTATAATCACTCAATGTTAGCAATTACATAAATAAAGCCAAATGACACAATTTAAGTTGTGGAATTCTCTCCCAGCCCCTCTTAAGAAGAAATGGTATAAAAAGCACAGAGTGATGTATAGAATACTCTTTTCCAGTTTTCTTCCCACAACCAGCCTGTGAAGTAGGCTGAGACAAAGTGTGGCCCCAGGTCATTCACTGAACTTCCATGGCTGAGGATGGACTTAAGGTTGACTCAGCCTTCCATCCTTCCGAGGTAGGTAAAATGAGGACCCGGACTGTGGGGGCAATATTCTGAGGTA
>JANHFL010005899.1:11450-23902 GCA_032468155.1 Oxyrhabdium leporinum
TTGATAATATGAAAGATACATTATATAATTTAGTAAATATTGTTATGAGAATAGATTTGTATTTTTAATTATTTTTGTAAACTTTTGTACCCGGACGACACACCGTGTAATGGAAGAATCTGTATAAAAATAAAATAAAACTTATTTAAAAAAGAAAAAAAAAGAAAACAGTTACTTTACTGTATCTTACCCAAGTCATCCAATGATATGTAAGATTCTAAATTGGCCATTCCAGTAAAGACTGTTTTGAACAAGGTTGGGCTGCAGAGAGTTAGGAAAATGACCTTGATGGAGACATGCAGATTCCAATGCCAAAGTGACAATGACTATTTTTTTTTAAATCCAGAATGTCCAGATAATGTTTGGAAATAAATCATTTATTGGTCTATAAAAAAGGAGGAGGTGCAGCAAAATCAGATTTGCAAGCCTCTATGGTTACAGCCAATCTCAATTTTAGTTGTACACACCTAGTAGAGTTCATTTCATGGTCTGGTTTTCCTAATGAACCTGACACAAGTAGTTTGGTACCATCTAAATTTATCTAATCCCCTTTTCCAATCTGACCAATTGACAAAAATGAATCAACAGTTATTAACAAATAAATAACCATTGAGATTGTACTCAGATGGAATTGAAAACTTTATGCTAATATGGTAGAATGTTGGTCATTGTATAGGATATTTGTCTGTATTTGTCTACCCTTTTTTCTCAGGGAAGAAATTATCTCAAATTCAGAGATATTTTATTTCCACTGAATAGGGATATTATTTTGTATAAAAAGCTTTTCTATTCTTAGAGGAGCTCAAGTCAAGTCACTTCAGTTTTCTCTGCACTACCGTACTGTATTTCCTGCAACCTTGTGAGATCCACTGAGAGATGATGATTGGCCCAAAGATAAAGAGACCTCTCCATATAAAAGTAAACAATGGGACTTTATGGGCACTGGCCTCCAAAAACATACTCTTTCTATCAGTGCTAACACCAGTAAAGATAGGGAAGCAGGCAAATAAAGGTAGGGGGGAAGTGAGGAGTAATTTTAACTTTTATCAAGCATCAGAAGTGCCTCAAGATTGCTAGAAGGAAGGAAAATAAACTGTACCAGTATAAAAAAGAGCATGTCTATATGCATGCCTGCACTGCAGCATCCCTGCTCAGTGCCATATGCACTTGGGCTAAATTGTTATTCCCCTCCACTGGCTTTGAGAAGCAAAAAAAAAGGATCATGCAGAATGGGACAGGTAGTCTCCTCTACCGGAGAATCCTTTTTGCTCACCATGGCCTTTTAATCCTGGAATCATTTTTTTGAATATATATTTTATTTCTTGCAATATATATTTTATTTCTTGCATTCAACAACATTTTGGTGTGGCACCAATTATAGAGAAGACGAGTGAAGGTCGACTGCTGGTATGGACATTTCCAGAGAGTAGCACCTTCCATCGTGGCCAACACTGCCTACCAACTAGAAGTCAATGGCTGGCAACCTCACATGCATCTGAAAGAGAAATAACAAGACACCAGCAACAAAGATATGCAAGGCACGGGCCTGTGCCCTGGAGATGCAGTTGACAGTACAAGGTGGCGTTTAATGATCTGAAAAGTGGACCCCGCACCTGCAGGAATACGCTAGGAAGAAGAAGATACTTTATTTCTTGCAGCAGTTTGAGAATTAGACTCCTAGGATTATTTAAAATCCCTTTAAAATAAAAATGCAGTAAGAACACTGCAATTAGGCAAATTTCCTGAACATTCAATCTTCAAAATATGTGATTTTTAGATCTTTTCTGTCAGAATTTCTTGGATATGTCCTTTTACAGGTATCTTTGACAACACATTTTAGATTGAGAGGATATTTGTATTATTTTTTATTATTACTTTGTATTTTTATTCATGGATCTTCCATCACTAGAATTGGCTGCTTCTGTCCATGATTAGTTAGAACAAGAAACCAATATAAAAATTTCCTTGCATTTCCTTTACTTCCAATCACAACTAGTATACATTGATGTTCTTTCTTAGAAAAAATATGGAAGTCGTTTTCCACTGCTTTCTTTTGGGATTTTTTAAAAAAAACATTTCCTAAACAAGCCCCTGTGGGATGTCTTGATGTTCTTCCATCCAAGTACTAGCAAGACCTGATGTTGCTTAGCTTTTTCAAAATTGGGCAAGGCAACCTAGGTACAATCATGATCTCATGATTAATGGTTGCTTTGAACAACTAAGTAGCAGGAACTATGAACTAAATTTATTTTGTTGGAAATATTATAAACTAGCATACATCATAGATATTGTAATACTATAATAAAGTTACTGAGATTATTATAACTGAATTTGCTAAGTATTTATGAGAATTTAACTGAAGTACCACTAGAAAATAATAATCAATCAAGTCTTATGCTTTTTTGTTCGAATTTACAGATGATAACTAATTTCAATCAAAATTAGGTTTTACATAATATGAATATTCAATCATTGGACTTTGTCTCTGACAATAAAAGCTCAAGCTGTAGTACCCAATGTAGTCTACATTATCTCATATTACACAATAGTGTGATAAATATCTTATATACATTCACATGGACTAAAGGTTGAAACAGCTTCCATGTTGGATAGGTTTATTATTTATTATGGTTATAAACTAGACATGAGATAAAGCAGAGTACTTGAATATAAACCAATCTTTTTCGATTATTGTGAATGGGATCATTTCAAAATTATGATTAACTGATGGACTGAATCAATTCGAGCTTATTTCAAAATAAAATACCCGTAATCCAGTGGGAATTTGAGGATACCTAATTTACTTCATAATATTTTCCTTGTATCAGCTGTTTGATTAATAGGGAAACGCAAACATGCACTGGCAAAAGATATATGTAACAATCTTATATTGAAACTGAAAATATATCACGTTTTCATATAAGAAGTAAATAGGACTTTCTATTATAACATTTTCTTCTTGCTTTTCATATGTACTGCAAGTCAGCTGGACAGTTGAAATATGGCAATTTATTATGCATTGTCTTCAAAATCAGATAAAAGTTGTAATTGTCTTATGAATTAACTTCTTTGACTCTCAGATTTAAGGCAGGAGCAGAATGAACCATTCTGTTTTTCAAATTAAACATGAAAAATATACAGAAGCATTGTAATTTAAACATGTTCTTTATTAATTTCAACGTAATAGTAATTTATTTTTAGTTTAATCATGCACATATTCTACTTTCAAAATCTTGCTTTCATTTCAACATTTTTTCACTTTTTAAAATTGTTTATGTCTTTGAAAACTAAAGTAGTCTGTACCAATAACAAATCAAGTTGTAGAAATCCAGAGCTAACCCTACTTAAAATTTATACTCAAGCATTATATCCTATACTTAAAGGCAACTTCCCTTTTTCATAGGCTTGGATTCCTGGGCAGAAAATTGAAGAAAAAAATTACTATAAAAATGTTTAAATCTTTGAATATATTTCCATAAAACTAGCTTAAAAAGGAGGAAAAAATAATTTGACTGAGGAATGAGCTATGTAGTCTCAGTAGGCTTTCTGAAAAGCTGCCACTAAAAATCCTTAACATTTGATAACACTTTTATTATTTTAAACAAAACTATGCTGGTCAAATAATTATTGATATAATACTATAAATCGTCTATTAACAAGATTTATTTGTTGTGATTAGAAGATACAAGTGCAATACAGTTAAATACAGTGTGATGTATTATCACATCATTTTAAATTTCAGACATTTTTATAGTCAGGTGCTTTTTGGGAACAATGGAATTTGTACGTATAAACTTGCATTGATAAATTTTGCTGTGCTTTGTTAACCAAGCATTTGTGGTCACTACTTTTTTTTTAATGGTTCCCTTTCTATTATTTTCCTTATATCAATTGATGCTATGCTTTAAAATGCTACATGTGGAATCTTAATCCAATGTTCTACACCTGTGGATAACATTCCACGATGATCTGTACATTCTATGTTGCACATTTTCTTCTTTATTATTTACATCAGAGCAATACCAAAAGCACAAGTTAAATTTGGCACACCAGTAAAATCTTTAATTTAGAGTTATGAAGTTTGCAAAATCAAAATTTGTATTTTTGAAAAATGGCTTGGAAAAGCAACTAGCCATACAAATTAACCTGGAGTAGAAATGCTTTGTAATATCCGAAGTTCAATGATCATACCTCTGTAATAATTTCCAGTGGTGGAAGCTAATTTGCTTTCTCAAAACAAACATACATGTTGTTGAAAGGTACATATTAAGGACTCACTGCTATTCAAATCCAGGTGTAAAAGTGATACTGCAAAGTGACTTTATTAATTGGTCCTCAATTACCTATTTACAGTAATAGGACACAGCACACTATTTCCCTCTTAAACCAGACTTTAAAAATCATACATATTATTTTATTATATTTATCTGTTTAATCATAAAAGTTAGAGTTCACATTTGGTAACAGGAAACCTGTTTACAGAATAAAAGTAAAAAATACTTTGCACCTACTCTGCAATCTGGCACTTAAAAGCATGGTTAATAATAACTGATATTAAAAGGGAATGATAGAGCAAACAAAATAACTCGTAGCACAACACAGAGATTGTGTTAAAATCATGTTAGCTAAGTGAAAGACATTATCCTATGAACAAAATATTTCTAAGTGACAAATGAGACTCTGAAGTTCTCAATTGCTGATACAGTAAAAAGTTCTTCTATAGTTCAGGTTTTACAGAAAATGAATCCCATGCTGTACACACACAATCTCCCTCACTGTATTCCTATAAATATCAAATGTACATTCCTATACATTTTCTGTCATTTTTTTTTCTTTCCCTGTTCCCCCACCTCCATAAAAGTACCTGAATTCACAAAAGTTGAACCAGGAAGAATACAACTTCAACATTCGTTTAACAAATCTTTTTGACCTGCAATTTGAATAAGTTGTTACTGGAAGACTGAACAAGTTTAAAAATCAATTGCCATATTTAACTGGAAAACGATGGAATTCTTTTGGTCTTTTCCTCATTTATTTGAAACAACCTTGCAAATCAACATGCAATACTATCTATTCCCAGAATCTACCTTGTACTGATAGGCTTTAAGTTTATTTCAGCTGTTGTAATATCACAGTATTTAATATATCTGATTCTTGTAATGTCAGGCTTTCATCTGTAAGTTCTTTATGTGGAAATGTAGTCAGAAGAACAAAGTCAGTTGTGGCAAACAAAGGCCGAGATTGGACAATAAAATTTCGTATATCTGTAATCCTGTTGGCATGAATAAGATTTACAATTTAGTTATTGGATCAGAAGAATTTTATGCTATCATACTATACAACGGAAGATTGGAAGGCATTTTGGAGATTGTCTGTTCAATTCCAAGAACCTACAGTGTAGGAAACTTATTTTACTTACCTATGTGTTTGATTAAATCTTTGTATTAAACGACTGCCATCAGCTAGACGAATCTGGATTTTAGTTGTTGGTACAGTGGCATCTATTGGAACAGTGGCATCAAGAAAAGGCTTGTTTTCTTCTTCTGGAGATGAAGGTGTGCTAACAATCTCAGGAGTAAGGCTGAAAGAAAATAAAACAAGGTAGCGAAAAGATACAGAACGTGATTCTGGAATCCTTTCCAATCTCTTATTAGCATGTTTGATCTTGGTCATGTTATCAGAAGCATAGAGATAGTCCTCCACTTATGAACTGGTCACTTAACAAACATTCAAAGTTATAACAGACACTCCCAAAGGTACTTACAACTTGGTTCTAAACTTCTGATGGCTGTCCCACCCTCAGTCACATGACCATGTTGTTGGAACTCAATAGCCTGCATATATGGCTGTTTACAGTGTCCATGGGCACATGAGGGTGATTTATGATGTTTTTGCTGAATATGATGTTTACTTCTGGATTCTGGTAAAAAAAAGCTCTATAGTGTATAATGAGTTTACTAAACAACTCAAGCGGAGTTCACTTAATGATCACTGAAAATAAAACATCTTAAGGTCATGTGATAACCAACTTTATGATCATCACAACTTACGACCATAACTGGCAGACTCCGTTATGGTTGTAAGTTGACGGCTACCTGAATAGTGTTCAAGAATGAAACAGCCAGCAGTATTACAAACATCTTATTTTCAAACGATCTTTCTTTATCTGACCTTTCCTGATACTAAACTTTGTGTCTTTCTGCTTAGTTTCAGACAGACAAAGTCCCAGGTCCCCTTTGCAACATTCTGCTGGCTTGAAAAGAATAAAAAGATATATGTAATAACTGAAAGACAGCTAAAAGAGTAATTGAACTTCTGGAAGAAATTAAGCAATGGCGCTTAGTTGCAAATAAAAATCTTTGCTCCAATTATGTGTAAAAATGCATTTTAAGTAATTTCCTTCAATTTAAATATGACATATATTTTAACAAAACTAATTATATAGTCCAGACATAGATAATCTGATACTCATCAGTTGCTTTGCATTAAAGCTCTTTCCGAATTACCACAATCATTTTTTCTGATAATTTTGAAATCAAGATAATTTGGAAGGCATTACGTTGCTTATTCCTTATGTAAACTATTGAAATGTTATGAATAAAATTTGTACTATTGCATCATTAATTTAAAGAACATGACTTTTGCAGGAGTAAAAATATTTTTCAGATTGCAAACACAGTCTTTGCAGATTTACTCTTCTGAAAAACCCTTGAGCAGAATTGCCTTGATTGAATATTTAGTTTTCATCTGTTTGTTTATAAACACTCAACTAAATGGATTGACGTGTCTGGAAATTCTAATAAAATGTACGTAAAAATTTGATCATTTCATGGCACTAACAATTTAATGAACTATACTTAGTTACTGTTTTTATTTTAACTTTTGAGATAAGTTCTTGATATTATTTGTTCCATATTTAATAATTTAAGTAAACATTAACATTCAGCCTAGAAACTGGGAGACCACCTTAGAATGAAGTCAGTTTGGGCCATTTACTATCTCCCAGCCTTATGTAACAGGCAATGGCAAACCACTTCCAAAAAAATCTTGCCAAGAAAACTACAGTGAATTGTCCAAGCAATCATTGGGCATGAAGGCTCATTTGAAAGCATGGGGGAAAAATGCAAAAAGCAACACACATAACTCTTCCCCAATACAGTACCTTTAAATGTATCAGTACTGCGGCCCCTAGAAATCCCAGACCACAATACTCTAAACTCCTTTGCAATAGTGGCAAATATCTGTTGCTTGGGTGTAGGTTGAGGGTGAAGGTTCATTCTCTGAGCTTGTTAGTTGGTTTTGGACATTTCGATACCAGGCTAGATAATATCTTCAGTGGAGTTTAGGGGATGTCAGTATCAGTGTTCTTCTGTTTATAAGGACTTCAGGTGTGAATGTGTCAAGTGAGGGTCTTGTGATGGATTAGCTGTGAGTCATCAGCGAGTCTTGTGATGGGTCTTGTGATAAGGAGATTACATCAGGTCAGGGTCATTGGGAAGTGAACTACTGGAGAGGAATGTTGAGGGTTGGTGCTGTCTCTGGTTGGCTGTACGGCTGATTTGGATTCTGAGGGGTTCAAAGGCTGGTTGTAGGTCAATGTGTCTGTTGATGGAACTGCTTATGGAGCCAGGCTTCAATGAACTACAAGCATGCTGGGTAGAAGCATGGCTGATGATTTTTGTGTTGCTCCAATCGAACTGGTGCTGTTTGGTATTGGTGTGGGTAGAGATTAAGGATTTGACTGCCAGCCGGTGTTCGTGATCCTGGTTTTTAATTGCTGTGATGTTTGTCTCACGTAGAATTGTTTGTTCTAAACTCCTACATTCAACTGTAATTAGTAACAGTTCAGTATAATTTCTTTTTAAATGACTTTTTTTTAAAAAGAGAAACTAACCTTCCAAGTTTCTGACCTTCTCCACTGAAAGCTTTGAACTTCAGCCTAGGTCTTACATATTCCTGTTCTTGATGGTCTTCCATATCTAAATTAACTTGACCTCCATGCACTAGTCGTTGAAGTTCAGCAGGAATCTCTCTTAACAGCAGAAAAAAGAACAATGGTTTATTTTATGAGGAAACCTATAAATTAAGTGAAATGTTAAGAGTGATTTGATTTTTGCCCAACCATATCTTTAATATTATATCAAAAAATGCCACTCAACAGATACACTGTTCTCTATAGCTTTGCATATATTTAAAGTGACCATATTTTTTTGGGTGGAAACTAACCAAGGATAGAAGCAATGCAAATAGCCAGGTTCTGCGCCATGAAAAGCTTTATAGCTCACGAACAGCATCTTTAAGCTTACTGGGCAACTAGTGCAAAGTAACATGTATATTAATGTATACCTATAAGTACTCTCACTATTGCATGTTAGACCCCTGTAGCTTCCAAGTGGTCTTCAAGAGCAGCCCTAAGTAAAACGTATTGCAGTGATCCAGGGCGAGATGTACCAAGGCTGCGTCAGCATAAGTATGGTTTTCTGATCCAGAAAATGGCGTAATTAATGCACAAGATGAATTGGTGAAAAGGCCCTCGAAGGAATAACTGCTACCTGTTCTTTGAGCAGAAGGAATGAGTGTAGCAAGATCCTAAGGTCTGCCATGGGCAGATAACCCCAAAATCTATAGCCACTGTTATTACAAGAGTAGATTTTAAGCCTGGTCCAGACGCCCACAGCATCCAGGCACTGAGATAAAATCTCAGCATCCATGATGGATTGAGGTATATAACTGGGTATTATCAGCATGCTTATGGATGACTTCACCCATCCTCACCCGATGGTCTCATTCAGATGTTAAATAATATTTCTGAGGCACTCTGAGCAGTTAGAGCAGACAGCTGATAGTCTACTTCTTTCTGATAATACATGGAGACATCATGGTTGCCCAGTGTAGTGTATGCTGCAGAAACCATAGGAAACAGACCAGCACTCAACTTGGCCATCAGCCCATTGCCACATGCTAAGGGTTACCTTGGTCCTTCAGAACATTGAGCCAACTGTATCCAGGTCGGTACCATCACCAATGTGCAGTCAGATACCACTGCTGCTGTTACATAAGCACTAACTAGTGAGCAAGCACTTACCATCACCACCGTCCAACAGTCCATTGCCTAGCAGCTCCTCCAGCCATAGTACCATTCAACAGATGATTGGAAGCACAGCTGCTGCTGCTGCCACCGCCAAGCAATTGGTCTCCCTATCCAGTTAGTCATCTTCGTCTCCGGTGTCATCTGTGGCTTCCATACTGACTGATTACTATCACACAATTCTAGGAGTCTACTTCCCACAAGGCTGCTTCTTGCCAAATGTTCTAGAGCTGCAATTGTTCATGTTTCCACCACTACTAATGCCAAAATCCTTAATATCCAGCAACAGCTTCAATGGCATCAGAGGTCTCTCCTCTCCTTTTACTACAATCACCTTTGCTTGTCATTAGATGCAATACCCAAAGTCAGAAATTACTATCTTGCCTCAGCATCATTACAAAAAGCTATAAATAAGGCTCAGAAATATCAAAAAGAAAAGCTACATTCTACGAAGGGCAAGTAGAATGTAGTAAAATTATAATGCTATATTTTCAAAATGCATGAAGTTAGACCATAAGACAGGAAAAGCATGGAGACCACATTGTCTGGAATTCTTTTCAACCTCTTTAACAGTGAGACCCATAGGAAATATCCTTTTCTTCTCTATCGTGTTCTATTCATATAGTTCTAATCTTCCAACATGCTGTGCCTAATAGTCTATTATGCATTTTTCTCCATAGATACGTGGACATGCATTGCCTCTGTATGGGTGTATGTTTTTGTGCCCCGTCTGCATATGTGCTTCTGGAATATGTGTTTCCACTCCCTCCATTCGTTGTTTCTGCAAGTTTACTGATGTGTGTACATTTTCTTTCTGAGATATGATCAGGATGTCTTTACATGTATTGCATTTTTGTTTAAGTAAGCTTTTATGTTATATGTGTTTGTGTATCTGGGTCTAGGTACACTGAGAAGGACAGGACAGGCTGCCTATGGAAACCTGATAGGGCAGGACTTCTGGAATTCTTTCCACCCATTAACAGCAGTTCTGTTCTGAAGGGTTAAGAAATAAGCATTGCAGCATTCTAAGCTGCTCTCCTGTATCTCCCATTTGGCATTTGTATTTTTTTCCCCATGGAATGTTTCCTTCTTCAATTCTTTGCTAGATCCAGCCTATTTTAGAACTAAGTCTTTCTGTTGTTTGCTTAGCTTACCACACCCAATATATGGGTTCTATTCTCTGACAAAGGTTTTACATAATTTATTTACATAATTTATTTCCAATGTGCCATTAAACTGGAAAGAACAGCAAAAGATCTGGAGGATTTGAGAGAGCAGTCTTTTCTGATATGATGTTTATCACTTGTGCCAGCAGATATGCTTAATTACAACTCCATATTTCCTGCTGAACATCAAACTATGTTAGAGTTTAATGTGGTATTCTAGCTCTAACTGCTTTTTGAAACAAAAAATGTATTTTTGAAATATTTGTAAAAAGTACTCTATCGAGATGTTTTCATAAATCACACAAGTATGATTCGCACAGGTCAAATCTAGGAAACATAATTCCATAGTAATTATCATCTGTTTATTTGCTTTGGAAATCAAAGAAGTACTAATTGGTTGAAAATAACTTTTTCTTTCTTACGTATTTATTATTTCCATGACCTTAAACGTTTATCCATCTCTTTGCACCCTTCATAGTAATTAGAACAGTCCACTTGACATTAATGGATTGGTGCTCCAGAAATGAAATTCCTTTCCTCCCAGAAACTCTGTAAAAACATTGCCTGATTCTCTTAAGAATAGAGATAATCAATTCATTAAGACTGTAGCGCTATCTTTGCACTTATTTTTTTTAGATAGGTAAACAGAAGGTTTTTATAGAAGACATGTTTCAAATCAAACTGTTTTTCCAACATCTCTTGCATCTATCTTAGCTTTTTTTTACTTAGTTATTTCAGCTTCTTTTTGCAAAGGGCAAATTCTTGCTGTATCTGGAAGCTTTCTTAAATATTTCTCCAGTTTTCCATGTGGGGAAAATATCTTGATGTAGTGCTTAAGATGCTGAACTGGAAACTGAGACACTATAA
Organism: Oxyrhabdium leporinum; assembly: GCA_032468155.1. Taxonomy (NCBI): domain Eukaryota; kingdom Metazoa; phylum Chordata; class Lepidosauria; order Squamata; family Cyclocoridae; genus Oxyrhabdium; species Oxyrhabdium leporinum. Next base: position 22,572 of record JANHFL010005899.1, read on the forward strand.
GTTATAGTTCACTCTTAAGCATGAGAACAGGATAGAGGACTTTGGGCCGTCACTTTCTTTCAGTCCAATTGATCGCACAGGGTGGTTGTTGTGGGGACAATAGAATCAGAAACACTATATGTACCCCTTTAATGTGCAAAAATAGGCAATGTCTATAAATTAATTTAATTTAAATGGGGCCTTATGGTAGTTTTCAACATTGTCCTCCCAACATCATTTAACACATTTGGATTTTTTAAGGAAATATTTTTAATTCAGCAAAAATATTCTCTACATTTTACTTTCAGAGTTTCATCTGACTTTCTTGTGACAGAGCATGTACTGTATCTCAGATTCATTGGCAAATCTAGCATTTTTTTCTATCTTGAAGAATAAAAAGCATGATCTCCTACTCAATGAATAGAAAATCTACAAAAATATCAAGGCAATGAAAATGTATACCAACGTATTATTGTACTCACTAATATTATAAACCTACCCTCTTTTAACAGATTCAAGAAACTGAGCATTCACTGGATCTGTGTAGGATCTCAGCTCTCCATCATCTAAGCTGAAGCCATTCCTCCATAATTTAAGCAAGATCTCAACCTATTGATAAATCATAATAATGATTTATAAATTATGATTTTTGAAGACATAGATTGTTTCTACCAATACATATTGGTCTGTTTCTCAGTATTATAGCACTTAATTTAAAATCATCATCTAAATCTTTTAAAACTATACAATAGTTCCAATTTAAAATCTTTCTAACCATTGGGAAACAAATAGCTAGAAATGCAGAAGTTGCAGTATACAGAAATGCAGAAGTTGCAGCTTGCCAAACTAGAGCACAATATTTATAGTAAAAAATCCTCCCTTATGATGTTAGATGTTTCTGCTTTTTAATGCATCATCTATTTCCTAACTAGATAGCTCTGAATAGTTTTTTTCACTGTACTTCTTATCCAATTGGAAAAAGTACTAGTTTGACAAACTACTCTGCATCAAAGAATACTAGGAGCAATAGCTTCTACTTTGTCCTGCATAAGAGATTTTCTTCATGTAGGAAGACTACAGGGGACTCATGGCCTGCTGTTCTCTACAATGAATCATGCCACTCCCTTCTGCTAGTCCTGGCATTTAACTTAACTAGGTCTACCCAGACAGGTGGTAGACTGAATCCAACCGTAGTGCATTATAATGTTCACATATGAATTCATGCTGTATATAAGGACCATTAATTAGTGCTGAAGAGCCTAGAGCTTGCTAATACAGCACAGCAGGCCTTTATACCGCTATAATTTTAATTTTAATTTTTACGGGTTTTAATTTTAAAACGGGGTTTTAAA
>JANHFL010005899.1:32379-52525 GCA_032468155.1 Oxyrhabdium leporinum
AAATTAGTCTAATACGCAACAGTATGTAGTATAGTCATATATGTTGTTATGTTACAGAAAGGCAAGTTTCACTGGCTCAGTGTCCCACATCTGGAAAATTCATTGATTTCCAAATGGCCCAACAACGGCAAAATATCAGAAAAGTTGCCAATCAACAGAAGTAGGTGGCATTAATATAGATCATTACCTGTAACTATTGGGAGTTGGGTTTTGTGTGACATCTTAATTCATTTTTGTAACATTACAATTGCTGTACATTGGACAAAGTTCAATAAAGTATTTTGTCATATACATTGTATCCATATTGATTGCATGCAGCCTGTCTAAATGGGTCAAAATAAAGGAATGTTTTCATGGTTCTGGGATTTAATGATACAATATTTTTTTCCAAGCCACTGTGTGTATAGAGAATTATGTATTATTTCCTAGTTCAGTGAATTTTTGCTGTTGTTTCCTTATTTGCTTTGGGTATCCCTTATTAAGAGACAAAGCTTTATTTTTCTTAATAGTCTCTAACGTTTCTTGCACATCTTCATTTCGCCATCAGTCATTTCTCGGACTCTGTTGGGCTGTGGCATAGAATTTCCTGCCTGAGTATGGGGTTGGACTAGAAGACGCCCAAGGTCCCTTCCAACTCTATTATTTTGCTATTTCAAAATCTATTTTAGAAGTGAAAAATACATCAGGTTCTTCTTTTCTAATTTTAGTTTTTTTGTACTACTTTCTGTTGCCCACATTGTTACAGTTACCTTTCTATAATGTGTATCTATTATTACTCCATTGCCACTTTTAATATTCAGGAATATTAGCTATGACTTTTTATTGCAAAAGTACTATAGAACCACTTTATATATTAAAAAATATTGTTTATACACGCATCTTATGCACACACACACACACACATGCCTTAAAATATTAAGCACGGACGTAACAAACTTTGCACACATCTGCTCTGCGGATATGCAAACCCAGATCGCTCTCTTTAAAGTGTGTGAAGCGGCGTAATTATGAGAGTACTGTGTAGTACCACTCTGAAAGACACAGAAAGAGCTTAGAAAGGAAACATTTTATATCCAGAAAGCATTTAGTCAAGTCAACATTTTCATTTGATGTCAAAAGTATAGTGGATTGTAATGGTATAGATGCCTTGATGCTGTATGCTTCTTACTTTAAGAGAGAGGATATTTCTAACCAGTGAAAGTTTATTTCTGTTTAATAGACATTTTGCTGTCTTGTGACATATTTTTCAAGGAAACGTAGCTTTGAACTTCTTCGTCTCGTCGACCTGGATTTTTCAGTCAGCTTCTGCTTGTTGGATTTGCCTCCAGTAAATGAATATGATATGTACATTCGAAACTTCGGGAAAATAAACACCAAACAGGTATGAAATAAAATAATACCCCAATTATTCACATTTATTCCATTTTATTTTATTAAAAGGTGTACATAGATTTTTTTAAGGTGAATTAAGGGAAGAGACAGTGAGGTTATGAGATGACAAAATAAGAGAAAAGTTGCAGTACAACTCAAGAGTTGTAGGTCACAGCTGGGAATAAGTCTGGTAAACGCAGGGTATGGTCAGAAAAGTCAAGACAGTGTAGCAATGGGGCAGTGTTAACTTCGCTTTTTTTTATTGTATAGACCACTCTATCTGACAAAAAAGAATTTGCAAGATTTCAGTCATGTGTGTTTGTGTGAAATAGTGCAATGTGTGGTTTATTTTTCCACTTTCTGTTAGAAAAAAGTACAAAAAGGACTCATGTAAATATATCTTTAGATGTTGTAAAATAATTCTCATGTGATAGCCCTTATTAGCCAGCAGCTTCTATTTAGCTTTCCTAGGGAACACGAGGATGTCTTAAGTATATACAACAGCATAAAAAATAGAATACAGAAATAATAAAAAGCCATTCATTCCAGTCCTGCCAGCATCATCCAGGCATCAGCATGACAGAAGTCAAAATTAACACGTTAACTTCTCCTTAATTCCAAACAACAATTTTCCATTTCAACAATAAATTGTGTGCAATATTAATATTCCTGCTCATGTCTTATCTTAAAGAAACATGTTATTGTGCCTTCTTAATGTTTTATCTGTGAATAGTAACACATTACAAATGTTTGTCTATTAAATAAAATATCCTGGAATAATAAATACAGATAATCAGATATAAGAGAAAATTTCTTGCCAGTAATTTCAATTTCTATTTTAGGCTTATGTGCAGTGGAATGAGGATAATCTGGACAGAGATATTCAGACAGAAGAAATAGAAACTCAAGAAAAGTGGACACAGCATCCTGGAGAAACCGCCCTTGTATCTGGAGGTGATTAAAAATGATGTTTAAAACTCTTTTTGCCTTGATTTATTTTAGCTAACATTTGTGGCCCACATTTGTAGTAAAACTTTTCCAGGATAGTTAAAAATCTGTTTAAAACAAAATTAGAGCTCGAACATAACCCCCAAATTGAGAAACATGTGTAAACAAGAGGTTTGTTTGTTTAACATTGCAATTAGTGGACATGATGAAGCTTATACCATAGAATTGTCCCATTATTTAAAAGAAATAAGTTAGCCAATTGTTTGTCTTAATATTGGCTAGTTTAAGACTTGGGTAAGCAGGCAGGCAGATGAGAACTCTGTTGAAACTCTTAGAGAATCTCCAAGCATTGGAAATTCTATATCTCTGTCACTGTTTTCTCCAGCATGGGTAAAATGGTATGAAAGTTATCAAGTAAGCAGATACAGTTCTTCGTTTCCTTCTTACAACCTCATGTCTCATTTTAGGTCCCAAAAGCAGCCATGATGTAACTGCCCTTACACCAAAGATTGATTCCCAGAGACTAGCAAACTTCCTACGATCTGCTTGTCAGGTATAATTTATATGTATGTGATTCATTATTCAAATTATTATGAGTTATCAATAATATTAGCTAATAATAGTACATATATGAGGGCGGTAATTTTACTCATTTATTAGATTTTTTTTTATGCTGCCTTTATTATTTTTATAAGTAACTTAAGGCAGTGAACATATCCAATACTCCTTCCTCCTATGTTCGCCATTGCAACAATCCTACGAGAGGGGTTGGGCTGAGAGAGAGAGTGGGTGGCTCAATTTCACCCAGCTGGCTTTCATACCTAAGGCAGAACTAGAACTCACAGTCTCCTGGTGATTGACTCAGAGTCACTCATCCAACTAGAACTCTCAGTCTTCCGGTGATTGACCCAAAGTCACCCAGCTGGCTTTTATGCCTAAGACCGGACTAGAATTCAGAGTCTCCTGGTGATTGGCCCAAAGTCATCCAACCGGTTTTCATGCATAAGGTGGGACTAGAACTCACAGTCTTCTGGCTTCTAGTCCAGCAGCTTAACTACTGCTTAACTGCTGCACCAAATTGGCTCTGGTAATTTTAAAAAATAGTAATATTTAACTTAGCTTAGTTTATCATATTATCACATATACAGTGACCCAGTGATAATTTGAAACAATTTCCTTATGCTTGCTTTTCTCCTTTGGGTTCTCTTGTATGGGATAGTTTTCTGTTGTTAGGCAAGGATGGGGGCTCAAAGAATCCCAAACTCCATTGTGGGTATTCCACAGATTCTGTTTTCTTGCAATCCTTAAAAATATGTGGGAAACTGGGTTGTGGGGGGTCAACCTATTTTCCAAAGCATCTGAAGGCCAGACAAGGAATAATGGATGGAAACTGATCAAGGAGAGATTCAACCTAGAAATAAGGAGAAATTTTTCGACAGTGAGAACAATCAACCAATGGAACAGCTTGCCTTCAGAGGTTCTGGGAGCTTCATCATTGGAGGCTTTCAAGAAGAGATTGGACTGCCATTTGTCAGAAATGGTGTAGGCAGAAGTGGTATTCAGCCAGTTCTGGCTGATTCTAGCAAACCGATATCTCTGGCGAGCAGTTGGCTCCACCCACCCCTTCCCTTTCTTGTCCTATATCAGCTCAGTTGATTCGTGTGGCACAGTGGATTGCCGTACCTCAGTTGTTTTATTCACCAGAAATAACAGAGAAGGTAAATTTTTAAGCTGGTTTTTTAATGCTACGCATGAGCACAAAGCACGCGAAGTGCACACTCACCAAACCGGTTGTGAAACCAGTTGGAACCCACCACTGGGTATAGGGTCTCCTGCTTGGGTGAGTGGGGGATTGGACTAGATGACCTACAAGGTCCCTTCCAACTCTATTAATCTGTAATCTGTGATACTCAGGTTTGAAACTTCTCAAAGCCAGTATCAAAAGAAATGTTGAAGACAAAGTACTGAAACAAATTGAGCAGATTTCTCATGCTGAAGCCAAACAATGAACAAACTCTAATAGGAAGAGATTGTAAAAGATAATGAAAGTGACAATAGGAAAAATCAAAGAAGGAACTAGAAGTATTTCTTACACTGCAGAGATTGTTCTGAGAGAAACTTAGATATGCCAAATTGACAGCCAACAAGAATATCATACAAAGAGAATCCTGTAAAAGCTTGGAGAGTCAACTGTAATTCATGAGCTATCACCATCAGCATCTATACCCAAAGTTGACACAGAATGATGGTTGCTTCATGATTACCAATACCATTGAATGATCTCAGCATTCCTGACTGTGATGATAGACATTATTTCATTCAGAAGAAAAACCGTCCCACAGTGTCCAGAGCTGTAAATACAATAGTATTTTGATATCTTGGTAAGAAAACGTTTAATCTATTGAGTTATTATTATTAATGTTGGTTGATAAAGGATATCTTAGTATTGTTGCTTTGGGCTGCCTAGGTATCAGTTGTAGTTCTTGTGATTCTCTAGGGTTATTTCTTCTAAAGGTTTCCTGTCCATTCCTGCCTTTTGCTAGTTGTATTTATGTGGATTTTTGTTTTTTGTAGAATAAAAATCATAACAATAAATTTGATTAAGCTTTGTAAATTGGTTTCCTTCTACTTATCTACACATTCCAGCTATCCAAAACTGAAAGCTTTCTAACGGTGTTCATGACAAGTGCAAGAATAATTGGAATTCTGACTGGATTTTTTATTTTTACTAGTAAAACATTAATATCTTTATTCACCCAATTAAGAAAAGATAGAGTAATCTATTCTGCTTCATTCCAAGAAAATGTCAAGTAATTTTATATGCTGAATAGGATTATGTGCAATGTAGTAGTCTCTGCAGAGATTGCTGTACCAAATGTTATCATTAGTTCTGCCAAGCAAATATTATTAGAAGACATAGAACAGTCAGAGGAAGTCAAGATGATGAAGTCACTATTTATTAGTCAGAATCGCACAGCAAACTATGCAAAAATACAAGTATTGTTGATGAAGAATGAATAAACACACAGCAGTGCCAAAAAGCATGAAGAAAACAATTTTCCTTTAATTTTCTATTTGTTTATCTAAAGGTGAAGGATTGGCAAAATATAATTGGCTTAATTAGCTTCTTTCCACATTGGTGGAAAGGTGATTAATCTCAAATCTGCTAGAGAAAACTCAACCAGTTTCATACTAGCAGAATTTTTTTTGCATATTTGCTTTTTAGAAACATAAAGATAGACACTTGTCAGTCCTTAAAGCTATTTGGATAAAAAATGATGAGATCAACCAATTTTCTTTCAAGGCACAAAAAGTATGTTAACATAAAATTACAAGAGTTATATTTTATATTTTCCTCATTTCTAGGTTCTAGCTTTTTAAAAAAAATATATAGAGAGAAAGGGAGGGAGAGGGAGAGGGAGACGGAAAGGATCTATCACAAATAAAGATAATATTTAGATAAACATTCTGTCCCAAGCTTCTCAGAATCTTTATAGGCCCTGAAAGCATTGGGTGAAATGGTTCAGACAAAGAAGTAGCATAGCAAGACTTAGTATATTCCAAAGACTTTCTGACTCTCTGCTTAACCTAAATTTTTCATTTTGACTGAAGACATTACTTGGATGAGTAAAAAAAATATCTCAGTTTAATAAACTTTGGTCCAGTTGCCATGATTTAACCTTTTTAGATGCTTTTAGCCTGGATGACTGAATTTTTATTTACTTTTACACAAAACAGCAACATCTTACCATCAGATAGAGAGAAACAACTGCCAACAGTAATGGACCAGGATAGAGAACACTGAAACCAAGTGTCCACCTGCTATTCTTCCAATGTACTGTATGGAATTGTTGTATACAGAGATGGCAAAAAGCAGTGCAAACATGGAAAAAGCAGCTGTTCCACTATTTGAAAAAAAATGTTCCACATCAACTCATGTGCACATTTTTTCAGATGAAAAATATGCGCACCTCTAGTTTGCATATGCTATTCTAAGGATTCTCAGAAAAGGACGCTCTGAGAGTGATCACTGTAGGATATGAATCATTGGCGGCGACATAAGTGATAGACAACTGGCAGGAAAGAACTACACAGGAAGAAATGTGTAGTGAAATGAAATACTAAGTTCAACTAAGATGATATGTCTTTTGGACCAATGCTATCTACTGATAGCAGTTGGACTTCTACTTTCTTAGGGTGCTACAGGAATACAGAATTCAGCTCATAGGAAATCATTGCTTTATTCTGCCCTGATCAGATCCAACTTGTAAAGAACAGTGACAAGTTGGAATGAGTTCAGAGGAAAGACAGCAAAATGGTGAGAAGTCTGGATGCCAAGGCCTGCAAGGAATGTTTAAAGAATCTAGTTATATTTAGCCTACAGAAGAGATAACTACGTGGAGATATGATAGCAATTTTCAAATATCTGCAAAGTTGTTATGCAGAAGAGGAGTGGACTTATTCTGAACTGTCAGAGATGGCAGGATTAGAACCAATAGATTTAAACCAATGAATCAAGGTTTAAAAGTTCAATAAAATAGTATCAGGCTAAGCATCAGGAATAACTTTGACTCTATGAGTTGTTAGTCAGTGGAACAGGCTACCATAGAAAATGGTGAGTTGTCTTTGGCTAGAAGCCATCTTTTGTGATGGATTCTACAACAGTTGGACTAGTGGACCTCCAAAGTCCCTTCCAACTCCACAATTCTATTTTAGAGTGGTCTATTTCCAGATTATTTCTTGTTAATAATTTTCCTCCCCTAATTATGCTGTATAGATAAACACATCATTTTGATTCAGTCCGCTTGTAATAAAAATAGAACACAGCAAATTTCTGATACTGTACTATTATTAAGAAAATGACTGCTACAGCCTGACTAAAATGTGAAAACTAAGTTTTAAAAATAAAAAAAACCAACTTAGTTAAGTATTTTAAAATATTAAATTGTTCTAAGATGCAAGCTTATTTCCAATGTATTTTCAACTTTGCAGAAAATTCTGAGTTATTAACCCTGTAGTTCTAATATGATTTTCTAGATTGAGGATTTGAAGAACAAAATATCTGGAGGCAAGGGTGGGCTACTATGGGTTTGCCCGGGTTCGGGCGAACAGGTAGCTAATTTTATAGCCGGTTCAGTGAACCGGTAAATCCCATTCTTGGCTGGCCTCGCCCACTCCATCCCACCCACCCAAACGCGGCCCATTTTGGATGCAGGTAAGTGCAGGGTGCGCATGGAGGCTTGAGTGTGAAAAACGGGCCTCCTGGAAGTTTGGGAAGGCTGGAAATGGGTCTCCAGAGCCCAGGGAGGCCATTTTCGCCCTCCTGGAAGCTCGAGGAAAGCTGCCGGAGCCTGGGGAGGGTGAAAAATGGGTCTCCTGGAAGTTTCGGAAGTCCAGAAACGGGCCTGTTTCCGGCCTCCAGAGGGCTTCAGGAGCCTGGCGAGGTTGAAAACACCCCTCCCACTGTGGTGCAGGAGGCCGACTAGGCCATGCCCACCATGGCCACACCCACCCAGCAACTGGGCAGAGAACCGGTTGCTAAAATTTTTGAAGCCCATCCCCTGTCTGGAGGGCAATGCAAATGGAGATTCATAAAAGGGAAGTGTGAGAATTCATAATGAATTGTGGATCAAAGAAGTAACAAAGTCAATGAACAAAAATGGAAACTGTTGACAAAAAAGTAGCTAACATAAACAAAATCTTTTCTATGTGATTTTTCTCTTTCCTTTCTTTTGCAGGCAGTGATAGCTTTGGGGAAAATTCACTCAGCTATTATCTGCTCTTGAAGAATTTCTTTTAAAAAATTCTTACTGTAGTTCTGCCTCAGCTGTCCAGCTTGGACTGTAGTAGAAAAAGAAGTCATGCTTCATTAAACATGCATATGCCTTCTCAAAACAAATTGTCAAAATGGATTCACATTACTTTTTCCTTTTTTCTTCCCAGTTGCTCAGTCTATTTAACAATAAAGCATGATCTCAAATTGGGTATTTGAAACTTTTAATCAAGTACCAAATAATGCACTGAGCATGTGTGAAACTGTGTCATTTACTTCCTGGTTTATTATGCATGCAGTTTTTTCCTTGTAAGGTAAAATAATTAGAAAGCACAAATATTGTTAAACCAATCTAATTTATATGCCAGTTGCATCCAGTAACTGATCTATCTCTTCTGTCTTTTGTTTAAAGTCTCCGTGAGGGAGATAATACTTTCCAGAGTGTCGGTGTGACACAACAAATGCTATAATCAAGTACTCCCCAGAGCAATGGGAATACACAATAGCAAAGGCCTTGTGGAGCTATCAGATGTGTATCAAAATGTTCCCTCAAGAAGCAGAATCAATGACTTCAGTTTACTATAAATTGTTAGGAATCTTGGGGAATAGAAGATAGAATAAAATGCTCTTGGTTTTGCAAGGTGTCATTAGTGATAATACTTGAAAGCCCTCATTGTTATGGTAATTTTCAGCATTTGTAAGCCCAGCCCCATTTACCATGGCTTCTGTATAGGTGTGTGAACAGAGGAAGAAGCTGTTGCTTTCCTGCCAATGCCCAAATGACTGTCCATCCATGTGGCTTCCTGAAGGCACTGCCAGCACTACCTGTTTTTAGGGAGATGTAGAGAGCAGGCTAGAAAGAATAGTTTTAGCTCTGGTCAACAGTGAGAGAAAGAAAATGAGTTCATAACTGAAATAAACAATATAGAAAGAGAAATAATGAAGTATGTTTGAGAGCTAAAAATACAATATACAAATTCAAAGGTGCAGCTATTAATACAGTAGAATATACTGCCATAGTGCTCAATTTCTTTGCAAATGTTATAGCCAGGGGTATATTCAGGGGAGGTTAAAAAAAATAAAATGGCAGTCATGCTTGTCCCATCGAAGTGAAACCAATAATAGGGGGTAGGGTGTCTTTCACAAATTGATCTTGTGTGCTAGTTGCAGCCATTCCTGATTTAAGAGGTTCTACTCATAGTCACACATTCCCTGCTTGCTTCCCAGTTGGATTGCTGCAATTCACTCCAGATGTCTTGAATCTGGAAATTACAACTGGTTCAGAATGCAGTAATGCACATAGTTCTGGGCATTCTATAATGTACACGTATTATGCTGCTGCTGCCTGAGATGCACTGGCTTCCATTTTTTCCCAGGTGCAATTCAAGATACTGTTTATCACCTTCAAAGCCATAAGTGGCATGGGACCATGACATTTTCAGGACCACCTCTTTTTAAGGGAATCTGCTTTGCTCATCAGAGAAATAGGATAGGTTTACTCTAGGTCAGGGGTGTCAAACTCACAATGTCACATTGTCGTCACATGATGTATCGTGAGTTCCCCCCCCCTTTGCTAAACTGGGGTGGGCGTGGTCAGTGCATGATGCATCTGGCCCGCAGGCTGCAAGTTTGACACCCCTGCTCTAGGTCCTTTCCATTAAATGTTGTCATCCATTGCACCTTCTTTGTAGCTGCCATGTCCTGGGAAATACCCTTCCCTCAGAGGTTGAGCAGAATGCTACCTTCCTGGTCTTTTAGAAGACCTGAAGAGCCAATTCTTCCTACAATCATTGGATGGAATGCTTGTGGGGATGAGGATGAAACTGAGCAAGGTGAAACACTGATGTGTGGGAGTGTTGCCCAGTTTTATAATAGTTATTTGATAGAGGATGGATATATTTTTAACACATATATTTGATTATTAAATGAAATCAAATTTATTATTTGATTTTTCTGTTTTCTAGAATAGAAACAATGTGGACCAATAACTCCACATTAAGGACATGAATAAAGTACAGTTAACTTTTTTCTAAATGCTTTAAGCACACCTTGTGTATCATAGTAACATAAAATAGAAAAGTACCATCTTACAGCTACATCTACCAAACTGGATAATCTTGGTTATGACAGATTTGCATATTCTAGCTCTACCCTTGCCATCAGTCAGAGAAAGAGTACCTTCACTCTTCCTGCTTGATAGAATAGTGAACTCTGTGGATTAGTTATTGAAAAAATAAAAGTAAGTGAAGGCACACCATGTGGCTTTAAGTCAATTTTTAAAATTGTAATATCGAAGGAAGTCTTTTTGTTCATTTTTATTTTTTCTTTCATTTTGGATTTTACATAAGCACACATTTGAAATAAATTATAATAACACAGTCTGCATTTTGCATTTTCTTCAGCCTCTTGATTCACTAGGGAATATCAGGGGTAATTCTGAAGATCAAGAGATTATTTTTGTAAGGTTTTTTTAAAGCTAAGAAAAACTTCAAAGGCTAATTAATTCATGCATACACACACATTTGAAGGCACTGTTCATCAAAAATGCCTTTGCTTTTTCAACTGAAAAGAAGATAAAAGCTCCCATTTAGCATACAGCAGAGGGCAGAATAGAAGAATAAAATGAGATACTGTTTGGTGCTACTATTGCTTCCACTTAGTCATACTGTCACTTTCACAAATTAAAAAGCTTTTGAGGAGGCTGGGCACCTGTGTTATTAACAAAAACTGGCTTATAAAATAAAGCCTTAGTATTAAAGTGTCACTGGCATGATAGATAAATCAAAATCTTCATTCAGATGCATCTTTAACGACACTTCTGAAGGGAAACCGATTTCAAGAGATTATGCACCGTTGTAGAAGCAGATGTTTAACATGTCTTCAAATGAGCAGTTCCACTCTGGAAATTGAAATCTTCCTAGTTGGAACATAAAAGCTTCCATGTAAAATAATTCCATAGAAAGAGTACAAATATAAAACATTTCAGAGCAAATGAGTTGTTTCAGAGAGTCTTATGGTTACGTTTTTTTTTCTCTTCTGGACTAAAGCAGAGAAAGGCAATCACTTTAAGAACTATACTTGCCTTTTGGGTTAGGGAAAAATGGCTGCAGCTAGTAGAGCAATGAGAGAAAGTGATAGAATTATGTCACAAATTTGAGCAGAATGTTCTAGATTATTTTGTGGGGCAGGTTGAAACAAGCTGCTAAGACTGTTTTAGGACGAACACCACCATTTTTCTTTTCCACTTCAAAATGGGATGGGAAATTGCATTGTTGGTTTTAGCCATTGTGCTTCTGAAAATTGGTGATGAAATTGAAAAAATTCCAAGAATTACACAAAACATCTTTGGAAGTCCTGGATAGCCAGCCCTGGATTATAATTGTTACATCCACAGGTGGAACAACCAACAACCTCATTCTACTTCCAATGCTGATCTTAAACATTTTTCTGCCAGAAGCAGATATCAAATAGCCTTCCCTGTGCGTTGCAAAATTTAATGAAGCATTATTTTGTTTTAAGAAAGTCAGACACCAATATTGTCCATCACAAGTAGTTTTTCCAGTAGTTTCTGCCTATCCTGTAATGTCAAGCACAATGAGTGTGTGTGCTATCTATTGCAACTTAGGAAATTTGCCTTCTTTGTTGCAGCATCTGGCTCTGAACCAGCATTCCCTCAATGATCCATATTACTCTTATGATAATTTTTTTAATCCATATTACTCCTATGATAAACTTTTCAAAAATTTGTTGTATTCCCCATTCTGAAATAGGATAGGATCAATTCCCAGTAGAAGATGCATATGATCTTTGCTCCTATTGTTTCAGTGCTTGCTTTTAATGTTTACTTTTAATGTTGTGAGCTGTGCAGAATACTGTGGAATTAATTGCCTCAAAATTGTATCAACCAACTAGCTAGCCAGCCAGCCAAATATATCATTTCATAATGCGAGCTGACGTTCTAGCTGAAATTGCTACGACTACCAGATCTGGACTTGCTTGCATCAGGTGGTCATGTGCAATTTTGTAGCTAATATCTGATATTTCTAAAACTGCTTTATCAGTTTGTGCAGCAGATCCACCTTGCATGTTCACTCTGAATTTAAAAAATGCAATAACTTACATCAACACAAGCAAGCACATTATCACATATCACCAAGGTTTATGAAATAAATTAGCAACAAAAATTTCTACCTTTTGTTTTAATCAATATTTTGCAAACTCTCACTATTAACTTTGTCACTTGTGATAACTGACAGTTTACTCATTAGCGCTAGAGAGCAAGAGACTCCTTAATGCTTAGGCATTGATGTCATCAAATTCCAGCTTTTCCTTTATCAGAATTTCAACTCCCACAAGGGTCTGGTTGTCGCAAGCTGGCAAATGAGAAGGTATTTTTTTTTTCTTTAAAAAAAAATCTCCATCTCTATATTTCTGCTTACCTTAAAGACCTATTTCATGAGAAAAAGAAAGAAAAACAATTGAATAATGAAAAACTTATTAAGTCTTTATTACTTTTTAATTTTTTTTAAACAAAATACCCACTTTGAAAGTTCTGTATATTTACTTTAGAATTAAATGATCAAAGGGATAAAAATTAGAAAATGTTGAGCTTTCTTTATATAACAACAAATGTTTTAAATAGGTGTTTTCTCCTTTTCTTTTGCATAATCTGAAAAACAATGGAACATAATAAAAGATATTTTTTTTAGATGGAAAGAAAATGCCACAAATTTTCACACTCTGCTATCTAATGATGTAATGGAAAAAGAATTAACTTGTGTGGTGAAGATTTAATTTAATGTTTAAAAACGGAAATATTTTAATTCATTGTTTGTTTTTCTTCTTTTGGTATTATTTTTCCTTTATTTCAGTATATTAAAACAAATTAAAAGTAATATACCCCACAAGTAAAAAAATAGAACATCAAAAGCCTTCAGGGATAAATCTCCCTATGGAACACATTTGTGTGTCTGGAGCTAATATACAGTATAAAGATTTGGAAGTGATGAACAAATAAAGGCTGTTACTTTATTTGTCAGAATCTGTGTTGCTTACTATAAAAATATCAAAAGGAAATAAACATTTTCTGGGTCTTTCTATGCTGCATGCCATTTCTCATGCCCCATTAATCGTAGGATGACAAAAGAACTAGACTTGGTACGTGGGTGCAGACTGTTTCAGGAAAGTAACTGAATATAGCTAATTTTTAAATGTAGTAAACAGAAGCTTTTTGCATCTTTTAAACATGAGTTATTGTGTTTCTTCATTTGTTCTGGAGCCTGTTTGGATTTATTTATTTTTTTAAAGAGGACTATTTTTGTATCATGGGGTTATGTAATTTTTTGACGTGGCTACATCAGCCAAAATTTTGTGTAAAATAATCCTATTTTCTTTACTTTCGTGTTGAAAATACTGGACTGGAACTTTTTTTTTAATAAAGCAAACAAACAAAAGACATGATTCTTCAAAGTATGAATACCACCTATAACTCCAGCTGACAGAAGGGATATTGCAAGCAGGCACATACAAGTCCATGTCTATTGGATTAAGCCATGACACTTCTGACAATGGTGCTGGCCATCTTTCCTGGAAATCATGGTCTTTAATCATAGCAGGAATTGGCATGCATGACAGATGATTATGTGATGGAACAGCTCCAGGCACAGCTGTGCTGAATCCTATTATTGGTAACTTCTGTAATTGCAGCTTTTCAAAAATAAAGGTATTCAGAATTCACAATAATGGGGGGAGAGGATGATAGCACGTACACATTGTAGGGAATAAGGATAGAGGAGAATAACTACTTACAGTGGTTAAGATAAAATCTGTCAAAATCTCATCCAGTTTTCTTAACCATTCTTGGCTTAAATTCTTCTTTATCTTTTTTAATGTAGGCAGTATGACAACTTTTCACTCTTTCTTGGAAGCCAATTATAGATTCTGTTTTTAGAGGAAGCGAGAAAAGACTTTGAAATAATTCCTTCTTGAAATATAAAACTCCTGATTATGTTCTTATCAGCGTTTTTCTCATTATTCCTTAAACAGATTTCACTCCCCTAATTATGATAATATAAATATTAGTATTCCAAGGTATATTTCAAGTTATGCAATGCTGTTTTCACACACCACTATTACATTTTACATATTAACATTAATTTGTCTCCTTGGCACACATCAGACAGATCCAATATCCAGTAACTTGTAGAAATGTCTGCCTCTTTAAGTCTGTATACTGATTTTCACATCTGGCTAGTGCTTATTAGTAATTAAGGCATTTCTTATTCTTCATAACCCTAATGGACCTCATCCATCCAAGACTGTTTATCTGTAACTGCTTTTCATTTGAAGAAACAATGGCTTAACAATTGTTAAAAAATTAGAAATATACTTATTTCTTAACATTAAATAATTCAACACAAAATATTGTGCGTGGACATAATTTGAATATAGCTTACTTTTTTAAGGGAAAATGTACAACTTTGGTGCACTTCTTTGACTATCTTGAACTGCTTAGTTGTCTCATATTCTATTATAACTTGGTTCCCTGGCTATCATAGAAATTCTTCAATGGCCCAGTGTTTTGAAGGGCTATCCATGATTTCTCACATTCAAAAGATTTTATATAAATAACGTTCTTTTTGGAACTCCCTTGCCTTTTCGATTATTTATCAGATTACAATAGAAAATAATTTATCAAGGGTTAGCATTTATATCCCCTGGATCTTTGAATCTTCCTTATATAGATATAACTGCTTGTCTCTTGCTCTTGTATTTCAGTCTTTAGTTTAGTCTGGATGTAGTTTCTTCTGCTTTCTTTCAGCTATTTCCAGTATGTGAACAGAGAATCATTTTGTCTTTTTTGCATTTTGCATCTTGAGATATTTTATGTCATAAATTGCAGTTCAGAACTATTCAGATGCTCTGTCAATAAAGTCCATTAAATCTATTATTTATCTTCATCACAAAACAGTGTTGTTCATTATGTTGATGAAGATCTCAGCACCTTTACTCATGTTAAATCTGAATGTGGTGTGTCCAAAGATTACTGGTCAGGCCAATTTGGGCAAATATGTAGGCATTGCAGTTGTTACACTGCTGAGTCTAGATTGGGTAATTAGCTCTTATATTAATAGCGCTTCAGCAATGTGCTTTTCTTCATAAGCTTGACAGTCCTTTTGGATTAGGCCATGTCGGTATGTCAGTTTTGGGGCAACAATTTATTAGATGATTGCATCTATGTCAAACAATTTCAGGGAGGCTTTTAATGTGTCTTTGTAGCATTTTGTCTGCCCTCCATACAAGCATTTTCCATCAGAGCAGTTCTCAAAAGGACTGCTTGGATATACATTCATCTGGCATACACATGACATGATCTGCACACCAGGTTTGTATTCTCATCAGCAATGCATGGACAGATGGTACATATGCTCTAGAGAAAACTTCAGTGTCGGGTACTTTATCTAGCTATCTGATACCTAATATTCTGTGAACACAAGTCACATGAAAATGACTGAGCTATCTTATATACCTTGGTACAGAGTCCACATTTTACTGCATATAGAAAGCTAGTGAGTACCACAACTTGGTAGGCTTCAATTTTGTTGCTGGAATAATTCATCAATGTTCCTGTACAATGGAGTAGTTACCAAAAGCAGAATTTGCCCTTGCTCTTGTCCAGTTAATGTCTGTATCACTACTCACTACTCAAAGAAAATATTGCCAAAGTAATTGGTTATAGTATCTGCCTTTAATTGTAATTTTGTGTTCTATATATGGTATATGAGGACAGGCTGATATATAAGTTCAGTTATTTTAATATTGATGGTGCCTCCTTGTTATAAGCTGTGTTAGTTCATTGTAACCAACTTTCTCCCCAATTCCATCTAGGTCCAGTGATAAGGTATAAGTAGAGACAGCCAAAGATGGGAATAGGCAGAATGGAAGACCAGGATGTCTTCGATGCTTTATCATGTAAATTGTACAACACTTGAAGACACCATCTTGTTAATTGTTGAACCTTCAACTGGTCTCATCTGCTCAATCTACCAGTCTATCTTCACATGCTGAAGATATAGACTCTGATAGATTTAACTCCCTGTCTCACTGAAGGTTTAAGAGCCATTATCCATTACACTACCTTCACCTGATTTAACTAGCTTGTTGAAGCTGTTGCCCTTGTGTGGCTGCTGTCACATGCAACAGCCAAAAGGAGCCATAGTCGTGAACTGAATGCCAGGTAGGGATGAAAGGTGAGTGGAGTGACCTGAAAAGTATGTGATATATTTCCCTGCCAAAGGTGCTAACCCTCCTTACATTCAAAATAACCATCTCTAAAGTCATATCTTGTTGGTTGAATAATTGTATTTTGTTTTACTTGTTATCCTCAATTTAAATTACAATTTTGTAAGGAGTTGGTGATTTGTGTCATAGGTCTTGTTTTCTGGATTGAACAATTTTCCAGCTTTCCTTGCAGAGTGCATAGTCAATCATATTTTATTGTCTATATTTTATTGTCTATATTTTATTGTTGACAAAATCAGTCATTGTTTATGTTGCTGTATGTGGGAATTTGCTGTAAGTGATTTATCTTAGCAAAAGTCTATTAGTCTTCTGTTTTGTTTCATACATAGAGCCATTCTGCATGGCTTCTGTATGATGGAAACTTATTTTTATAAAAAAAATGTCCCTTTACAGTTTTTAAATACTGCTACATCTTTCCTGGACTCTTGACACGTAAGTGCTGAGTTTAATCTTGTAATAAGAATTACTTTTGTAAGATTTTTACACATGACTTAGGGCAACATTTCTCAACCTTGGCAACTTTTAATATGTGTGGACTTCAACTCCCAGAATCACCCAGAGTTGAAGTCCACATATCTTAAAGTTGTCAAGGTTGAGAAGCACTGCATTAGGAGAATATTACCTCCTAATCATGTTTTCAGTGACTGGTACTTTGGGATGGTACTGAAGGTTGAAACACTAAGCTCTGCGTCTCAGAGACTTCTATCTGATCTTTTGAATGCACATCACATTTAATCAGGTTGACATATTAATCCAGATATCAGATTTTAGGATGTGTTTGTTTTCTGCCTAGGGAAAACTGAAAAAGGAAAAGAAATTCAATATAAATTTTATTTATTGTATGTACTTATTATTTTAGACATTATCTGTCTCCATAAGATTCTGGGTGGCTCACCCTTTAAAAACAAGAATTTATTTTTTTTAGAAAAGTCATAGAAGAGAAGGAAATCAAACAAAGCAACAACAACAAATGTACTAGGGTTCAATAGCCACCCTATTTCAAGGCCTGGGAAAACAGCCAGGGTTCCAGTAATTTGTGGAACATCATTAGGGTGGGAGCCATATGAATCTTGGGGAGGGGGAATAGCATTCCAGAGGACAGCTGCTGTAACAGAGAAGGCATATTTCCTAGGTCCTGATAGATGACAATGTTTAACAGAAGGAAGCTGGAGCATGCTTATTTCATCCAGTCTTACTGGACAGGCAGAAATTATGCAAGACAAATGGCCCTTCAAATAACAGCTCTGTTTCATGAAGGACTTTACAGCTAATAAACAGGTACTCAGAAACTGACTGGCAACCATTGAAATTAATGGAACAACAGTCATATGGGCACTTTGTGGCAGATCAATTACTTCCTGAGTGGCTGCATTCAGGGAAATCTGGGAGATCTGCAAGGGTAGTCCCCTGCAGGACACATGACAATAGTCCAACTGTGAGATAACACAAGTGACTATCTAAAGGGCCTCCCAACCTAAGAATGAGTATAACTACTACATTAGATGAATACAGGTAGTCCTCAACTTACAACCATTCATTTAATCACCATTAGAAGTTACAGTGGTGCTGAAAAAAGTGACATATCTTCGTAAGACCAGTCTTCATACTGATGATTGTTGCAGCATTCCTGCGACCACATGGTCAAAATTGGGACTAAATGAACTGTCGTAAGTCAAGGACTACCTCTACTCAGGATAAGCAGATTTTAGCAGTCAGATCGCAAACCACTCAGCTGTCTTCTTGTGGATGTGATTCCAACTGTATTCAGATTGCTACCTTTTGCTATGAATTTTTATGTTCTTAATTTTAGTTTTGATTCCATCTTAACTCTCCTATATAACTTTTCTTTGTTGTTCTTTTTTTATTATTACAGCTCCTTTAAAAAAAAAGAGAAAGAAAGAAAGAAAACCACATATAATGAAGTTACAACCTGCGGACACTGATACATTTATCAGTTTAAGTATGATCCTCCCACTGATTTAAAGCAGAATGTCTAATCATAGTAGTGACACACCTTAAATGACACAAGTTCTACTGTAAATAGTTAACTTAGGTGCTTGCAATAAATTAATACTTAATAGAGAATTATGTTTACTTATTAATAAAAATCAAATCCATTGAATTAAAAGCTGCAGAAACCAAAGGCTAATGACTAGCAAATGTTACTGCAGTTAGGAATTACTGTCCTCCAATGCACTTATTATAATCCACATACTTCTAAAAGCTTCGCTATGATTTAGGAACTCAGCCATGCTGCTTTAAGTCACTTAGGAGCTTTTGAAAATCATTTCCCTTAATTTAACAAATGATAACAGCTTTTCTCTTTGTGTTGACTTTCAGAATTAAGGAAAAGTGGATTTAAACAGCAAAAGCTTTCTGAAACTTCTGCTAAAAGGTATCTCACTGCTTTAAAATAAGATTACCACTTTATGGCCTTGTGGATTTTAATTGCCATTTTTGTTATTGAGATGCCAAAAGAACTGAGTATTTTGAAAACATCATATATTAGTGCTTATCTAAGCTTCCTGTATTCTGTATTCTGTTATGGGGATTCAGAGGATGGCATTTTCTATTTGCAATTCCTCTTTACGTCCCACTTTTTAGTGTTAGATTTCTAAGTAAGAATTTGGCAAAATCTGGTTAGACTTCAGTAAGGTATTCATTCATACTCATTACTCACACTCATGATGTCACTTAGTTGGATAATAAAATGTCTACCAGCAAACAACCAAGGTCAGAGAACAAGAAGGTTTCTACATTTCAGTTTTTGTCAGTTTCAGACAACTTGACCATCTCTCAGAGATTATGGGAACTACAGTCGACAAGTTCCCATATTTTTTAAAACTATGCTGATATTACTGCCCAACAATGCACAGGTACTACTGTTTTCATTATAGCTGGTCCTCGACTTATGATCACAATTGAGTCCAACATTTCTGTTGCTAAGTGAAACATTTGTTAAGTGAGTTTTGTCCTATTTTACAACCTTTGTCACAATTGTTAAGTGAATCACTGCAGTTGTAAGTAAGACAGTTTTTAAGTGAATCTGGCTTCCCCATTGACTTTACTTATTAGAAGGTAGCAAAAGGTGATCATGTGACCCAGGACACTGCAACCATCATAAATATGAGTCAGTTACTAAGTGTCTGAATTTTGATAATGTGACCAGGAGGATAATGCAAGGGTGACCCAAACAAAATTAAGATGGCAGCCATAACTGTGTGATGGAAGTTTGAACTTAAAAAAAAAAGCTTGAAGAATGTCAAACCGATGGGAAGATGCAATTCTGATAACCTGAAATTTTATGTGGATGACTAAAGAAATACCTTCAGAGATGGGATTGAAAAGTAATGTTTCTATTAGATAAATACTTGTTCGATTATCTGTAGCTGGTTTATTATGGTTCTTCATCAATTACTGTACGATCAATACCAAATAATGGTTACCAGTACATGTTTTAGTATTAGATATATTTCTAGAGATAATCGATTTATATAAGCTGTAAGTATAAAGTAGTACTATTAAACTATACTCTCTAAAGGTGTTCCCTTAATTGTTGAATCGATATTTTAATCCTATGATAAAGATTGGATAAACCTGGAGAGATGGGCGGGGCTGAAATCGCGAGACGGGATCTCCGATCTCTCCAATGGAGAGTCCCAAATACAGCTGGGAGGGGGGGTCACAGCGACCTAAATCGTCTTGGAGAGACGGTGGATGAAGAAGCATTGTCTGAAGACCCACGGGAGCCAT
>JANHFL010005900.1:0-39703 GCA_032468155.1 Oxyrhabdium leporinum
CCCGTCTCTTTCCCTGTTTACCTCCGCTCTCTCCCCCACCCCTCAGCCCGCCGCGCACCTACTTACCTTGCACCCCCCCTTTTCACACCCTCAGTGCACCTGAGCACCCGAAGAGCGGCGGGCGGCGGCGGCACGAAAAGCACCGGCGGAGAGCAGCATGTCCCGAAGGAAACAGAGCAAACCCCGGCAGATTAAACGTAAGTTTTCCAAGAGCGGAGAAAAGAAAAGAGGATTGCGGCAGGGAGGGGGGGGAGGCTGTTTCCCAAGGGTGCTTTTCTGGATCTTTTCGCTTTCTAAGGCTTGGCTAAAAATAACAAGGAGAGGGGAAGGGGAGGAAAAAAAAGGAGAAGGAGAGCTGGCAGAGAGAACAGCTGAAATGCGACTGCCCCGAGTCGAGTTTGGAAAGGGCTGTTTGTCTTTGTAAAGCTGAGCTTGGACCTTCCTCTCCCCCCCTTTTTTTTAAAAAAAAATCTTCCTTTTTCTTTCAATATCTTTTTGCTTTGAAGGGTTCCTGAACAGGGTGAGCATTTGGGAAAGTTAGCATTAAACTTTGCTCCCAGGAGTGACTGGGGAGGGGTAAATGGGTTTTTACGCTCAGAGAACTTTCTCTTTTGTGGGAAGCGTGCGGCTGGAGAGGTATTTGCCAACAAGCAGTCCCGGGGAACGGAGGAGGCGGGTGGGGGGCGAGAAAAGAAAAGAATCGCCCTGGAAAGCAGCCCAGAGAGCCAGCTGAGCGCGTGCAGAGTGCCATTACTTCTTGCACGCCCCCCCCCCCCCCGCTTCCACTCGCAGCGAGTTCCTGCCACCAGGCCAAAGGCACGCGTGCTATTCCTGGAGGGAGAAGGTGGCACCACGCAGCAGCAGCAGCGGCCGGACTCTTTTTTTTTTTTGGTGTGGGGGGGGAAAGCACCCTCCTCCCCAAACTGTTCCTTGGCTGGGAGTCGAGGCTCCTTTGCAAACTTATTCCAACGAATTCCCGTCGCTCGCAAGCAAGCGGCGCGCGTGGAGGTTTAGCAAGCGCCCACTCGTTATTAGGATAGAAGTGGCCCGGGGAGGTGGAGCAGGTGAATGAGAGTCAGAGCCTTTGGCATCCTTTCCCATCTCACTTTCTCCGCCCCGGCCTGGGACAAACTTGGGGACAGTCCCTTATGATGTCAACTTCCTAAACTTTTCTGAGCGCTGAGATTTCTTTTTATTTTGTTTTGTTTTGGGCTTGGTCTCTCTTCAAGTAACTGGAATTAACACTAGGTATTTACAAAAAAGGGAAAAACATTCCTAAAGAAAAAAGCAGTGGGCAAAAATCTTTTGAATATCCCAACCTTTCACCCAAAACGCTTTTCAAAGATAGTTGTCACGTGGCCTAACCCATTCCTTTCTCTTGCTTTCTGGTTTTAAAAAGCAATGCAGAATTGGGATTTTTTTTATTGCCACGGAATATGAATTAAAGAGTTTTGGTGATAAGGATAAAACTTCTCAAGGATCAAAACGTCCCAGAAAAATCTGGATTAATGTTATAAAAAGAACGATGCTTCTCAGTGTAACTTTCTGATACTCCTTTTTTAGCAAGCACCACTTTCCACATCCTTAAAATATTTTTGTAACTTTCACTTTGTTAAGGCTCCTCGCCTTTTAGAAACAACTTCTGATCCTCTTTGCTTCATCTTTTGCTAAGGAAAACTCTTCACTTAAGCAGTGTACATCCAGGGATGTTACTGACTGGATAAGCTTTCTACTGCATAATGTGAATGGTGGCTTGATTGTTAATAAATAATTAACATTAATTGGTCGCATGGTACAAAGACTATCTCAGTCTATTTTTTTCATACTTTGTTATCTCCCAGTTTAACTGTTAAATGTTTTTTATGCCCACCTTATAATGTCAGATAAAGGCTTTTGCACTAATTGAGGCTATTGAATACTGTGATAGCTCCCAAGCCAGTTTCTGTGCCTCTTTTCCTCCTTAGTAAGATGTGTTAAATTAAATGAACCAAATCCACTGTTTATTATTATTGACGCATGTAAATATTTATGTGCATGCTTGTTTAGATGTAACACCCACACTACGGGGCCATTAGGGCTATGCAGTATACTTTGGCTAGCATTAAGGTTTAACACTATCAAGAACTTTCAGTGCTGTTTTCCACTACTCAGATTTACTCGGTCTTTAACGATAACTAGAAAGATTTTCAGAGGAAGAGGAACTCTTATGTTTGGAGAATCTGTAGGGGTTAGCCGGAGAGTGGGCTAAAAAGTCATTATGGCTGAAACTGGACTCTGCCGATTTTTCTTCTTCTTCAACTGTGTTGCCTGCTCACATCTAAACTCTCACCATAACCATTTTTTGAATATATTTAAATATTTAACCCATGTACAATTCACCAGAACCGTGAGGGAAAATGCACGCCATCCTTCCTAGTGAAACAACCCCTAGTGTGACCATCATAGTTGACAGCTAAAATAATAGGAAAGCTACTGGGGAGAGTAAAGCAGTACTTTTAAGTCTGAAATCTCAGTTGGAAAAGAAGTCTTGCTGATAAACCATGCACAATTTAGAAGCTGTATGATGAGGGGTAGTAGGAAGTCAGAAAAACTCCCAAGACAGTCAGTTCAAAGGACAAAAGGTTGTTGGGCACAATTTTCCCTCTTTTACTTCATAGAGTTTTCTGCTATCTAAAATTGTGATTTATGCAGTATTTTAATATTTTGCTTATTCTTTCCCCTTGGGTGCTCTCTGGGCAGTGATAAAAAAGCGAAGCTGAAAGAGCACCATTAATTTGCTCTGATGACTGGCCAGATAAGGGTAGATAATGGGAAAGATAAGCGGAAAAGATATACCATCAGAAACCCGATTATTACCATTAAAATTCCAGCCCAGCAATCTGCAGAAGCCTGATAATTCCTTCTCCGTTTCCACCACTTTGGATGATAAGGCAAAAAATAGTCACTCAGGGCTCCTTGATTAGACTGCCTGGATTTCGTGATAATACAGTGATAAATTATGTATTTTGCCCCATGTTTTGTCCAAACATTCAGATTTCTCTCTCTTTTTTCCAAGTCTATATTTTTGCCTTCCTAAAAAAAAATAAAAAAATAAAATAAAAAGCCTTCTCTTGTAAGCTTTTATTGTAATCCTACTTTGATAAAAAGCAGTGATAGGAGAGGTGGTGATTTGTGTGGGAGACCCCCATATCAATGTTATCAGCCCATCTCACTGCACCAGCTGCTTGCTGTTGTTGTTTTTTTGCCTTATCATCTCCTGCCAATATGCCAATAAATTGTCCAGATTGTTCTCCATTTTGTGGCTGCAATGCAAAATTTATGACAGAAATGATTTTTTTTAGAGCAAGTGCGTTTCTTTATATTAGCAGGGATGGCTGTGTAGTTTCGTTATTGTTATTTCTTGTTGCAATCGTCTGGGATCTGATATTTTATGAACAGTATTATTCCAATTTCATTCACACTTACTGAAGCCTGGGGAGGAGAAAATGAGTTGATTATTTAGTCTGATTATTTATTTTGAAATAAAACATTGCCAAACTAATTGCTTAAAGAAAAGAGGAAGCTTGTAAAGCATTGTAATTGAATACCAACAAAGAGGTCAAGAAATTTATTTGAAAAGATTATCAGAAGAAATCCAAATTGAACTGTTGATTGTTTTGAAATGTTTATTAAAATGTACTGTATTTTTTAGGTTAAAATTAGACGGGGGAGGATAACAAATTATTTTCAAATTATGCTTAAAGAGAATCTGGAAATTAAGTATATTTCATAAATATTTTTAAAGCTTATTCATCTTATGACAAATATGTTTTAAAAACTTTGTGTTCCAAGGTTTGATAAAAAATTTCTATTAATATATATTTAATATTTTTGTCTATCAGTCTTTTTGAGTTCATGCACATTCATACTTGTACATAATGAACTAGAGGACAGCTATTGTATTAAGAAGTTTTCTCTTAAATACAGTAATAGTTTAAAATCGCAATAAACTTAGTTTATTTAACATAAGAGTAGGAAAATACATAAGTAATCCTTATTAATGTTTTTACCAACATACCTTTTTTTTAGGCATAAAACTATTCTTGTCCATAGAATTTTGCTTGTGTCAAATCCTTTTGCGGAAGAGCTGTATTTTAAAGCCAGTTTGTATTCTATATTATCGGTAATATCATTAGTGGATACAGTTAATTCATACGGAAAAATAGAGTACAAAATATTTCTTTACTTTGGAAGCACAAATATGGCAGGTTAGTAACACTACATTTCACTTGCCATTAACTCTTACAAGTGTTTAGAACTGAACAATTGATTAGTGTTTATTTAGTAACAATATTATTTTGACTACAGCGATAACTTAAGATTTTATGGCTGCAAAGTTGTATTGCCTACTGTGTTGCCATTTTGGTTTTATTGTATGTTCTTGCATCCTAGTGGGTATGTATGTATGTATATATGCATGCATGTATGTCTTACATATATAAGTTAGATTGGTGCTATGTACACCAAAGAAATAAAACAATATTTTATATGAATAGCTTCTGCAATAGGATACCTCATTTTCTTTGATCTAATTTTAGTAATTATGAGCAACTTTTCAGAAGGTGACAAGAGTTCAGTTAATGAATATTTTGGGAATATCCAGGTGGATATTGACTAGAAAAAGGCAATACCCACAAATATTTTCTGTTTTAAGTCTATTAAAAAGGTTCCTGGAATAGAATGTATCTATTTATATGCATGTGTTAAAGTTCATTACCCCTATGAACATATTTAGATTTAGAAGTGGAGAACTGTGGAGGATAATCTTCAAGGAGTAAAGCCATTTTAATCAGTTAATTAAGTGTATACTGTCCTTTACATTAGATTATATACTATTTAAAGTAACAAAGTTTGAATATTCTCTGTGAGCAAAACAGATCAGTAACAGATCAGCATGCCACGTTTCTTGGATATGAACTATGTATTATTTTGTTTGCCTTGGGGAGCCAAATATTAATTTTGTGAAAGTAAATCATCTTTTACACTGTGAATTACATAGAAGAGCTTAGTTTAGGAAATGCATTTTATAAATATGACAAATATAGTTCATATGTAAATGAAAGTAATGAAATCCAATAATGCACTTATAATTTTTCAGTCTGTGTTAATTCATATTATCATTAAAAGTAGTGCCACATGAAGAGATTCTTACAGGTCTCAAGGTAATGAAATGAAAACGATATATTTGTAGTTATAATTATTTTACCTTTAAATATGAATTGCAATAATAAATATTGCAGTTACAATGCCAATAATAAAATGGATATGAACTAGCATGTTAAAGAACTAAGACCTGAACAGTTGATTAAAAAAACATTCTAGCAAAGTATATTACATACAAAGCAGTAAAAATATAGAATAGTACCAGAATGTCTCCCACCTTATGTCCAATGTACTAAATGGAAATGTAAAGGTTTTTTTCCCCCACTTTATAAATGGTTTTTTTTTCAGATGCACTGGGTTTTCCAAACTCTGACTTAAGTAACTTTCCCTTTTCATACTGGAAGAGGGTCATTGAAATCAGTTCTGATATGTACATACATTAACAACTATAGAAAAGGAAATTTAGAACAGTGCTTAAGTTACAATACAACTAGTAAACTAGAACCATATAATGCTTTTCCACCAAGAATTAATAAATCTAGCATTTTTATTGGATAATAATCATTTGGGGAACTCATTTATGTAAGTTACATGGAGATTTTATTTTTGTCTAAAGCTTAGTGTGAACTATAGTCAGATTTGTATGAAAAACTAGCTATGTCTTTCTGTAGAGTTGGCAATGCATTTTAAACAAATAATTAAGCACAACAACCTTCCTTCCTTCCTTCCTTCCTTCCTTCCTTCCTTCCTTCCTTCCTTCCTTCCTTCCTTCCTTCCTTCCACAGAAAAAGAATGAATTGGCGCATATAGAGCTATTTTAAAGCTGAAATGTATTTTTCCTTACGGTTCTAAAGAGAGATGCAATTAAATGAAGGCATTTAAATGTGAAGGTGCTATGCATGGAACACAGACACGTTCTCTTTCAGGGTATTAGCATAAATCTGGCACATTTGTTTATTATGTTTCAAAATCAGTCACTGGTATCTCTGCCACAGGTAACAATTGACTTTTCAGGCTTCAAGTTAATAGCCTTGTCTCTTGCTTGTAAGGATCAATATTAGTATTAATTAATCACCATTATCAATTCTAGGATCTGGTTCTATTTGTTGTTACATCAGCAAATATCAATATAGAAAGTAGACTCTCTGATCGTCATGGCAACTTCATCTCTTGGGTCAAAGAAAGTTTATCTTATCTGTTCATGGAGAGTGGCAAACTGTTTAGGGATCTAGTTTGAACTCTAAGAACATTGATTTAGTTTTTGTTTGTGAATTGATGCTGAATTTCAATCACAAGGGATAGGAAAGATTTAAATATTAACGCCTAGAGGTATGTCCAAGAAGGTGTTATGCTATTACTGTCAGATTGTCTTTCTGAGATGACACAAAGAGACGGAATGAGAGGTGTGTCATTTGGATTATTTCAAGCTCAGTAATTTGTACATTTAGCAAACATGTCTAGAATGAAAGTGAGTTAATTTTCTTGCTTGTATAGGATAATATATTTTATCTTCAAAGGCCTGAGAGGTTGGTATTGGTTGTAAAGCAAAGATCAGTACAGGCTGCTTTTGTTCAATGGAATGGAGATGTATTTCACTGCCTGGTAGAAGTCCTTTATTTTTTTAAAAAAGAAAATAACTACATCATTTTTTGCTGATATCTCTAATAATGACTCCCAAGGAAGAACCAGGAACAATCTGAATAATTTGTTAGATGCATCTTTGGAAATTGCTGAACTGATAAATATGATTTCCTGAACCTGTAAAACGAAGTATGAATTCCAGTTTGCTGCTATTCACCATAATAAAATATTGATGTATAGCTCTGTTGAAAAGCTCTCAAGAGTATTTGGTTCTGTGCCACTCTTTCTTGAAATATTGACATACAAACACATCACTTTGTTGAAATTCAGAACTTAACATAGAGGAAATTCAAAACCTCATCCAATTTTAATATGGGCAATATTTTCAAACACATTATTGGGAATAATTGCCATGCTCACCTAGTAATATGGCCCGATACTTATATTAAAAAAAACCCTACAACATACTTTATTACGGCCATTGGTGTATCAATAATAAGGTAAAGAAACTTTAATTCCAGATTGTAATTGAGTAATACAATTTACCTATTTACCTATCATCATTAATGTATAATGCAGCAACTCCAAATCCATATTTTTAGGAACTACTGTATGTATATTAAATAAAATATCCATGAAAGTATGCAATGCACAAAATATTTTTAGTGCCAAATGTCTCTAATCTTGGAATTGACATCTCTTTATTGATTACTTGGTGTGATCAAATGTCCTCAAAAGCTATTGCCATTGTGACATGATAATAGATCTGTATGGCTGTCATTAATGTTTTCTCACTTTAGTGATTAAGTCATGTTAAAAAGAAACATATGATGTACAATATAAGATTTGGATAATCCTTGCAGATCTCATTTTTAAAAATCAGTCAATGAAATGTTTTCTGTTAAGAAATATAAAATTAACAAAAATAACTCCCTATTTTTCCAAGATCTTTATTACCATGTTTAGTGAGAAGTGAAGAATATACATTGTTTTAGTTCTAAACATTCTCTTTCTCTGAACCAGTTGGGAAGTACAAAGCAGTTGCTACGGTTCTTCAAAATGAAACAAATATAACATTTGCTATTAATTTCTTTTTCCTTCTACTTTGCAGTATGCAGAATATTACTGAGATAATATGTTTTTCTGAGGGTCAGAAAAATAGAATTTTAATTATAATTGACTTTGAAAAATGCTTAAGTAAAAACTTCAGAAACCATTGGGAAAAAGTTGTGCTGTAACAATTGGGGGTTGCTGGAATACCACCATATGGTTTTCATTGTTCAGACTTGGCATAATGGAATCCACTAAGGAGAAGAAACATGTTGGGCTGAAGATACTTAAAAGTAGGACTGTGTGCTTATTTAATTGACTACTGCAGTCGAAGTACTGGATTTTTAAAATCTTCTTTGAATTCATTGATTGGTTGTAAGATATTCAGAATTGCACAAGTATTTGGTAGTAAGCAACATGGACTTTTAAAAATTGTTGATATTTGGAGTAAATTCATTGATAAGAATGGTATTCTGAGTTTTTGGAGGCTGTGACATTGGTTCTTCTCAGCTGGTATTTGCATTTTATATAGAAGAAAGGAAAAAGATGTAAATATTCTATTGAACCAAATTTCTTATTAGTTCTTATTCTTATAGCTTCCCTCTGCAACAACTACCGGTATTTCAAAATAATTTGTCATATTTTTTCTTCCTAACTAAAGTTTTCTGAATGTCACATTTACTCTTTTTGAAATACATTGTTTAGTGACTTTGATATATCTGGTATTATTAGTATTGCTTGCTTTTCTTACGTTTTTTGTTTACAAAAATAGATTAATTATAATGAAGTCGCAGTTACAGAAACTCAATGTACATACTACTTTTGACAAGCAATTCTATTTCTAAAACATATAAAATAGGTATTATAAATAATAGTTTTTGAAGTATCATTATCATGTACAAATTATTTTCACTGTTATATTTTGCTTCAGTGTGGCTATGTCTGTGGTTTTACTGTATTACTATCACATATAATGTCTGCAATACTTTTAAAAAAAATATTTTAGAAGCATTAACTCAGTTAAAGGATTTAATTCTGGAAAGTTTAAAAGGATTTTTTTTTACACAATGTACACCTTACCTAAAAGAAATAATGGTTCCATAATGTTGGAAAGATTTTTACATGTGAAGCTATTTATGTTTTAAGCAGTTACTTTTTACTTACATTATGATTTTCTTCATAATTTGTTTGCTTTTATCATGGGTAGAAAAATATTCAGGCCCTTCAAATTAAAAACAATAATTATGTTTATTTAAAAATAAAATCCTGAACAAAATACCTGTACACATGATTACTCAAATGTAAGGGTATTGGAGAAAAATTGAATTATAACTTGACAGTTAAGTTCTATAAATCTTTAGTAGTCTGCTCCATTGTCCCCCAGTACCTATGCATAGTATGTGATTGTGCCATAATTGATTTTAAACTAGGAATATAACTTCCTACTTCATAAAGAGAAAACATTAAGGTACATTCTTATATCCATTTCTGGAAATATATGGAAGTCATTGTGACTTATTAACGATATTTATAGTTTTATGCTGCTGATTATAGTTGAATCAAAAATGAAACTCTCATGTTAACAATCTGTTCCATTCCATATATAATATATACATGAACTAGAATTAATAATGAGACTATGTTACATAACTCTGATTTTAAATATACTTACCAAACTTTAAAACCTGTTTCTCTATTTTATATGGACAACACATAGATCACCATGCATAATGAATTAGATTCACTCTTTGAATTGTCACTTGAAAAGTAGTCATGAGAGTACAATTCAAATTTGAATGCTTTATTTATAATTTAGTGTAGTTTAGACTAATTTAGTGTAATTTGAAAGAGAGAGGGCTTCTAAAATTTAATGTCTAAATCCTTTAATAGTGGGCATCACAGACAAACAAATGCATATTTTGCCATCAAGTTCTTTTAAGCTTCTGAAGCCAGGCCTACAACTGGGTCAGATGATAAGATGAGCACAACAGCTAAAACGAAGAGCACCTCTGATAAAAACTGATTGATTGATGTCTGGCTTCCTCACCATTGCAAGCAGTTGACAGTTAGTTTGGGATCAGATGATTTGGCTTTTGCGATAGATGAAGGGGTCTGTTAGGTAAGTCTGAAGGACATACAGGACATTTCTGTGTTAGTCAGAAAATACTGAATTCCCACAAGGTGGGGCACTGGGTTGCATATTTTTTATCTTATGTCTTAACTTTCATGTTCTGTTAAATGTGTTAGAAACATAAAATTAATATACATTCTAAAATTAAGACAAATAAGAGATTGTGTTATCAATATTTATGAAGATACAACATAAATTCAAATGTGGTATGCCAGAAGAGTGGTATTTTAGGAATGACACAGCTTTGGACAGAGTCGTTGGTGAACAGCTAAGCAGTTATATAGGAGAAAATTATTTCATGCAAATAATATTTGCCCATTAATTTTACAAATATACAGTAAGTACTTAAATGGATATTATCTCACAGGACCACTTACTATAATAACATTATCAGAGATTACATTTAAGTTGACAAGTTTTCTTTCAAACACATGGACATATTAATATTCAGGGACAGCAAATAGACAACTGAAAGATTATGCTGTTCATCAAACAAGGCTTTCAAATCAAACCACATTTTTTTTTGGCAGAAGTGCTTTAGAATTGGAATGCAGAACAGCTTGAATTTGAATTTAGATTTTGGACAGTTTTGTGTTTGTTGGAAATACATTATGATGTATCTTTACTCTGAGATTCAGGGGTCAAATCTCTAAAGAACAGTTATATATCTTCTAATCTGTTAGCTTAATATCAGTAGTTGATTTTTTAAAAGGATTTGTATTGCTGATAGTACTGAATATAATCAGAAACAGCTGTAGTTACTTTGCCTTTTGCTAATAATTGTAAGCCATAGAGGTGAAATGTGGCCATCTCAAATATGATTTGCTGTACGTACCTCACAGTGTGAATTACAAGGCACACTGTTTTCACATAAGTATCTAGGGAAAGTATACTTATAAATCACTTTTCTTTTCTAATGATATGTGCCTTGACATCATTAAAAATTAAAAATCAGTATCTGTAAATTCAGAATACAAGAGGGTTTTAAATAAGATTTCTTTTTTGTAAAAATAAAGGGGTTTTTTTTAAACCAAGAAAGATGCTGGTTCATTATTACTAATAGTGTGAATAATCAATTTAGCATTTCCATGTCTATCTTTGTAAAACTTGGTTATACTTTTATTATAACATTAAAATTGCCAGGAGCAATTCACACATTTTTGGAAAGTTAATAATACGTGACAAAGGTTGCATTTTTATTTAACACATTATACACTTCAGTTTATAATTCACAAACAGTGCAGTTTTTATGTAACTGCTGAAATGTCTCATGAGATTTGTTCCCAGGTGTATGGGATTACAGGCTAAAGTCATTTTTAAAGTGCTCTCCTTACAATTATTTCTTGTGTAATAATTGTATATGATTCTTTTATAATTACCCATTCACTACATTTTCTCATCTCCTCTTTGCTGAACTTATAAAAAATATGTAGCAAAGTAGTTTGATGTCTTACTTGATTTGCTTTGGAATGTTCTACCTTTTATTAAGTAATTGAGATCCAGTTAATTATACCCAGAAGAAAATAAGGACTAATTAATCAAAAAAAGAAAAATAATAATATTAATTTAGTCAAAATGATCAAGACCAGCTATGTTACAAATATATAAATGGAAAAGTAACAATCAGCTACTTAGATTAACTAGACTGTGTAATTTTATGATTAATCCTGCAGTGTAGAGAATTTCATTCTAGTGCGACTTGAGGATATTTTGATGGAAATGGTCCTGATATTCTCTTTATTATTCTTTGACTGTTACCTCAGAAAATATTGCTAGTAAAGAAAAAGTAACATTGAACTTAGGTTTGAAAAGCATATTTAAAATGACATTTGCCACATGTACAGTACCTGTATACAATTCTTGTTTTGTCTGGAAAATTGCTTGCTTTTCCAGTTGTAACTAGTAATTGCTTGATTGTTTCTAGAAGTTATAAGGTCAAAAAAGGGAAAAATATTTTAAATATGGCTTTCAACTTTTTCTGTTTAATAAAAGTGTTTTATATACTATTAGTTTAATTTTGCATCAGCATATTGAAACTTTTTTTGTGGTGCATTCCTAAGCAAATTTATTCACTGTTAAATTTTTTGTTAAGTCCACTAAGATGGACCTCGTGGCAAATAATTAAAATTTCACATTTCCTTCTTATATTTGGCTAACATTACTATATTATCACCATATTTTAATGTGAAAAAATAACAGTGTTTTGTCTAGAAAATTAAATTTCCTACAAAACATTGTTAGGGTCATAAAGCATACATGCATTTATTTTTTAAAACTTAGCTGTACCCTGGAGGCTGCCAGAATACTTTCTAATCTCTTTTGCTCTGGAATGAATTACTACAGCTTTTTTCACGATGGATTTTTTAAAAAAATGTTTAAAAAAATTAAATTTAATGTTTTAAGTGCTATAACTCATACTAGGCAGTTTTTTTAAAAATAAGTTATTTTGAGTCTCCTATCCAGTCCCAATGGATACAAAACTCTTCTACATTTAAAATATCCACATGTAATTCTCTGGCAGCAGTTTTATTAAAATATACACCTTCCTTACACATTTAATGGACTTACAACTCAGTAAATGTTGATATCAGAGAAATCTAGCTTTTATGAGCTGATGGGTATATTTGAAATGTTAGGAACATATTTTTAAAAAGTTACAGCGATTAGAGTAACTAATAATAAAATGTCAATGTATCAGAAGGCCAGGTGATACAATTATTTCTCAGCCTGTCTGTCAATCCTTCCACGATGATCTCTATCAATCCAGCTTGCTTTTGTCTTGTTTCAGGTTAGGGGGCACTTCCAAATAAAGCAGTGGACAATTGAGCAAGGAATCTGGTGAGGGTCTCTGGACGGATTGCTTTAGGTATATTGGCATCATGTTGTAGACTGAGATACTTACCATAAGTTTAAGTAACGCAAGTTATTCACTTAGTGCTAGATTATAATACCAGAATAAACTAAAAACAAACAGAATGGGGAAAATGCTATTAATAAAAGGTTTTCATGGGAAGAGGGAAGCACTGCTGCTCCAGAACATAAGTTCAGAAATAGATTTGATGATAATGCTGTAATTGCTGGGAACAATTGTTTCACATTATTAAATGTAAGTGGTGCATATCAACCTTGCAGAAGTCCACTTATTTTACAGCTGATGGGAAGTACTTCTACATACACTCTGTCAATTATTGAATAAAGGATTATGCAGGTAGTTCTCAGTTTAAGAACAGGTTTCGTTTCCAAGAACTGTCCTTAAGTGAATTTGTATGTAAGTTGGAACAGTATTGTATAATACGGTGTAAATATTATTGTGTAATGAACTTGAACCATTATGTGTTTAACTTGAATCATTGTGTATTTAACTTGAATTTTGTTGCAATAGGCTCTCTTCTTAACTAGGTCTCCTTAAACTGGAGTGTTCCTAACACAGGGACTTGTCATATGTATGCATTTATATATATATATATATCAGTAATGTTCAGCTAATGAACCTCTGACAAGAAGTTTGCTTTTTTCCCTAAAATATCTATGGAAGTATTTCATTGAAGATGAGAAAATCTTATCTTGAGATCATAAATAAATGCATATGACTTTCTTCAGAGATAATCCTGCAGTTCCAACACCTGTTTTTCCCACTAAAGGTATGGATTTTTGTTCGTTCATATTTCAGACTAATTCAGTGGCAGACTTAATTTAGACCTCATTTAGACCCCAAAGAGGATTATCTGGCCTTGTTGACTGATGTAAATTTTATATTCTGAGCTGGTTGCTGTTCTAGAAACCTTATATTTCATACACATCAAATGTTTTAAAATCTGATGATGTTTAAAATCTTGTCATTAAAAAAAACCCAGACAGATTTTGCTTTTTAAAAAATAGCTTGAAAAGCAAATGTATTATTGCAATATTGTTATTTCCACTTTATTAGGAAATTTATAGCTTTAAATTATTTAAATAATTAAATAATTATTTAAATTATTTAAATTATTTTCTTGTCTGATATTGGTTTAGAATGTATATTGCTATTAAAATCAATAGTATGGAAAAAAAGAAGTATACATGAAATGCATCAAAGAACATCTATGTTTTAAGTAATAAAAATATATTTTTTGCTGGTAGGAATGAAATAAAACATGAGTGTAAGAGAAGCCTATTGATTTCCAATAAGTTAACTTTTAAAAGAGTAGTCATGAAGATGTGATAGGATTGGCACAAGGATCAAAAATAAAAATAGAGCAAATGATGATGCCTTCTTTCAGCTTCTTAGTCATCAATGAAATTTGGAGTTAAAAAATATATGTGCTGTTTACCCAATGAGTCACATTTCATTTTTTGGAAAAGGGATTGTGAAGTGGTCCCAGAATCATATTATGACAAAACTATAAAGATCCTGATGAAAACAGAAGACCTGCCATAGCTAATGTTCTCAGTCTAAGAGGTGAAGAGAAATAACATTACTAGAACATGCATTAATGAAAAATTATAGACATGTTTCTAGTGTTCTTGGAAATATAACTAATATCCATCAATTAGTGATGTGCTGATTCCTCACATGGGAACAAGAAGTCAAAAAGAGAAGGACACCTCTCCAACCCTTATCTTTCTATCAATGCATACACTTGCTGGTCTATGGTATAGCACTCCATTGGTTCATTCTCAATGACATTGCCATGAATGGCCCCACTAATTTCAATCCTAAGGCAGCACTCCAAGCAGATGGCTGACTAATGTTTTCAATCATTATTCTGAAAACATAACCCACTGTTGAGATGGGCAACCATGCAAAATGAATGAATGAATGTAAAAGAAGAATAAAGTATGTAGAGCAACATCCTCATAGATAGCAACCTGCACAAAATATTCCTAGGAAAAGGTGCTCAAGGCTATTCTGGCAGAAGAGAACTTTTTGTGTGCAGTAGACAGAATGAAGTCTCAACTTATATAAGAATGAGCGCTAAAGACACACTGAGAGGAAGACTTTCTCATAGCTCATTGTAAGACATGGTTTAGGAAGCCAAATATGAGTTTCAGCTTCTCAGGAGGAAGAAAATTTGTAAATGCTTGCTCTAAAAAATATGCTATCAAACAAAATAAGACAAAAATTTCTGGAGCCTGTATGTGTCACTGTTATCACAAAATATTATGATTTAGCCATAGCGACTAACAGGTACCAGCAAATCAGGAGCCATTCATTCTGTTTATATTACCAATTCAAAATTGTATAGTCCACTAGTAATACAGGAGGAATAATAGCTAAGTCAAATAATGTATTACATGCAAAGAATGTAACTTCAAATTCTGAGCATAATTTGTACATTGTAATTGTATGCTAGGAAAAATAGGAATGTCTTACAAATTCTATACACTGTACTCTTGATGGCTCAGTATCTCAAGGCCCTCAGCAACTTCCAAACTCGACAGCATGCCCATTTTGCCCAGTTCATTGTACCAGTATCCTTGTTAGGGGTAACTTTTCACCCCACCTTCTTATCTCTTTTTTCATTTATCTGATTGGCAGTACCATATATTCTGGAAGTAGCATTCTTTTTTATTGTGCCAAAGGTGCTTTTCCAAAAGGCAACGGGACATTCTTGGTTTTCTTCCTTGAAAAGATTTTGCTTCTCATCCAAGAACTTCTTGGATGAGAAGCGAAATGTTTTCAAGGAAAAAAAACAAGAAATTCCACTTGCCTTTTGGAAAAGCATCTTTGGGACAACCATGACCTGGATGATTGAGAATATCCATAGACATTCTTTTTTATAGCTGTATTTGGCTCCAATAAAAATGATTACTAATAATAAAAATTAAAGTAAGATGAAAGTAATTGAAAGCCAGATAGTTTTATGCAAAATATAATGCCTGGTTAGCATAATACAATAGTATAAACAGAAATTAGCAAGATACTTAAAAAAAACAACTATTGGAAAGAGTACCCATACCATTTGTGCATCCTGAAGGAATAGTTCTATCCTAGATCATTCTAAGGGTATAAACATGTATAGGAGATGACCAGACTGAGCCTGAGGTAGGGATGTCAAACATATCATCAATCTCAAGTACCTTTGCCCCACAAGAGATCTAAGTCCAGCCCACCTTGAATTCAATTAATATTTCTATTAAATGCCAGGTACTAGACTGTGCTGTTTGATGTATGCCTGTTCCTAAACCCTGTCACTATATGTTGGACTGTCTCAGGCTTTTCTGCAGTTTGCATCTTGGATTCTGTCTAATCAGGTCCTGCTTCTCTGAATTTGATTCTTAGTACTTGTTCCTATGCTTTTCTGATGTATGTATTGTGTAAACCTATCTCTGATGTATGTATGTATTTGTGTGTGTGTGCGTGTGTGCGCGCGCATGTAGTGATGAACTGCAATGCAGTAATCATTCTTTGTAGTAAATAGGCATTTTATTGCTGGCTGTACTCATCATGGCAACCATTTCGTAAAATAACCATATAATACTCTCAAAATTCCAAGCATCTTCTTCGTTCCAAAAGGTCATATTATACAAATGGAGCACAGGGGAAATGTACGAAATAGTCTCAGTGGTTACGCATAGTAGCATAATATTCTCCCATCCCTTCTGATTTCTATAGTGTTCGTTCTTTGAAGTTCCAGTTCAAACACAGAATAGGCTAAAGGTACCATTGCTGTTTGTGTTGTGGTCCCCAACCGTGATGCTATTGCCTAGGGGGGCAAGAAGTGTTAATGATGTACTTAAGTGTGGTTAGAAATGTTTTGAATAAAAATCTTTGCGTATAAAGTGCTTTTTCTTGTTTTCCCTCGTTAACAGAGTGTTCCTTTGTAAGCTTGCAATATGTACAATCAGAAATGTAATTTGATCCTGCCTGCCTGCCAGTAGAGTCTTCTGTGCGAGGTTTACACAATTTACATGCCAATAGCAATCATATTTCTTGTTTCAGGACTTGTTGGAAAATAACATTATAGATGGACAGTAATGGTTAATTAAAGAGATAATGGGGGTCCACTTCAGTATGCATTGAGTTAACTCAGCCCCCCCTGGCCTGGCTTTGATATGAAATATATATACCTTGGGAATGTGTGTATTCAATTAAATATTTTACTTCCAAACTAAGTAGGTTAATACCCACATACAGTACTGGGGTAGGTAGAAGTTACTTACGTACCAATCTGTGCTTTTATATCACACCACCTACACTAAGTTCACATAGGATTGACCAGAGAAAATAGGATTTAATTTCTTTAAACCTCACCAATCAAGGACTGCTGTTGGTATAGCAATTCCTTTCTTTTTTTAATCCCTCATTCTTACAAGCTACCTTCCAGTATTGTCCCTTACTGCTATTCAGAAGGCTGCTAGAATATGGATTGTAGTAGAACTGTTTTGAGAGATTCTACGATCAAACATACATTCTTCTCAAATAGACACCAGAACACTGTCATAGCCCAAACTGACCTATTAAGTAGCCGTGCAGATATTTTTTTTTTCAGGAATCCCATTTTATTTTGCTATAAGAGAGGATGAATATTTCTGATTATCAGATTTTTTCCCCCCAGGAATATGCCTTGGGATTAAATTAGTCCACATCACTCTGATGTTCAGCTCAGAAGCTAGCAATAGAGGTTAGTTTAATAGGTGTTCAATTGACTGCTTGAGAGATACTTTTTTTGTACCTTTGACCTTTGCGCCTTGGCAACTAGTGACTGCCTGCATGAGTCCATGCAGTCTCTTGGCAATGTTGAGAGAAAGTAACTGGCCCAAAGTTATTCAGCAGACTTTGTGCTAAAAACAATACTAGAACTCACAGTCTCCCAGTTTAGCCTGATATCTTAACTGCTAACCAAATTGGTTTTGGGATTAATTTATCTTAAATGGTGAGCTATGTAGTGGAAGTGAATGAGAAGACAGGTAAATAATTTGAAAGGAATACTCATATATATCCTCAAACGTCAGTTACTCCAGGTACGAGATGTTTTTAGATATACATTTGGGGAAGTTGTTATCGACCAGGCTAGAAACCAGAAGACTGTGAGTCCCATTTTAGGCATAAATCCACCTGGGTGACTTTGAACAGTCACTTTCTCACAACCTTAGGAAGGAGGAAATGACAAACCACTTTTGAAAAATCTTGGCAACAAAACTCCATGGACTCTTGCAGGCAGTGTCCAAGAATCAAACAGATTGATCTGAAAAAAAATATCAAGATTTTCTAACAGAAAAAAATCTATATAGGTCATTGGATGATTTTTATTCTGAGAATTGAAGGAACAAAGGAAAGGGATCAGTTATCTGTCTTTTTGTTTTTGGAGAGTTTCTTCATATCAATACTTAGGCATTTCCAGTGAATAAGTGGGTCTTAGGCTCTAAGATGAGCAAAAATAATTATCAGGTGCTTTTCCCGAGGGCAGTTTGAGAATAATTTATGTATAGAATAAGGATCATTCCATCTTCTCAGAAGTCATTGCTTATGGCTTCAAGGAATAAACTCTCAGCAAGTACATTTATTCTAGGGGGAAAAATCTAATACTATGTGTACAATACTTATAGAAGACAATACTTGTAAAAGTATTTTCAAAATTTAATGTGTTTATTACAATAGTGAGTTATGTGCAACTTAGAACAAGCAGTTAAGACATAACATAATTTTGGTCAAAATGCATGTCATGTAGTTTGCATTAAATGATTTCATTCATTTGAAATGACTCAAATAATAGGTTGAGGTTTTATTTTGATTATACATCCATGTCATGTCTATTTCATATGTTCTTCCAATGGTTAATACTTCCAGCAGTTCCATTAGATAATCATAATGTTACGAGAAACCATCATAAAGAGATCTAGTTCTCCTTTAACATTTAGATAAAACTATAAAATCATTTTTTCTGCTCCATTTTTCTTCGTTGTGACCTATAGAAGATATATTAAATATATCTTATTATTTTCATAGATATTTTCTCCAGTGTTTTGCATCATCAGGATCACATTCTACAGTAGAACAGAAGTTTATGGATGAAATTATCTGTGTGTGATTAGGTAAGCTAGTGACCTATTATAATGGCACACTGACTCCTAAATTCCTTGAATGCATCAAGAATGTTAACAGGATACCCTTGGAAAATATTTGCATTTACATTAGCCAGAATCCCCCTTTCCTGTCTCTTTCAATCTCCTCTAACTATTTGTAAAGACACAAAAGCTTAATTAATTAATCTTAATGAGCCCTAAGAGTCTTCAAGCAGAATAAGAAAAGAAAAATGCTTGTGCATTGTTGAAATTTCAGTTCAGGATTATCAAAAGTGAAAACTTGGTTTATCTTGATATATGAACTCAGTCTAAAACTTGTTTTCAATGTTTGTTCCCATCAGCAATATCAATCCTTAAGTATGTCTCGACTAAGCACTTTTGAACTGGGGGGCTCCTTTCTCTACAACCTTAACATTTTCCATTGGCTGAGAAATTTTGATTGTCACACAAGGCGTTAGGGAAAAGAGAATTTTGCCAAAATTTCCCTCTTTCCTTGTTATGCCACTGGTTAGTGGAAATAATATGGTAGATATATGGAAGATTTTTTAATGGCCTTTGTAGACTAGAATTATTATCACTACACCCTTCATGGTTATATAATGAGAGGATTAGAAGGAAATGGAGTTTTTTTAGTAAAATCTATGCCTCAGAGAAATGACTGACTTTAAGATGCCAAAATGCTGATTTTTTTTCTGCAACCCATTAAGAAGACTATTCCTACTCAGTTGTTTGCATTGTTTGCTTGTTTTCTGATCACTAGTTCATTTTGCCTGGGTTTGCATGGCATTCAGTAGAGAATGCTGTTTTTAAATACCTGTCAATAAATATAGTATTTAATCAGGGTTTGCTGAGATCATAGAAGAGGTTGAAAAGGGAATCCAGAGGGTTAAAAGCAAAGTACAGATTCATGAGCAGTGAGTTGTTGTGTCTCTAAATCCCAGACATACTTTATTAGGGCAATCCAGCTGGTTTGTTATTTCTGTCTCCTCATTATCAACACGCTTATGGTATGGTCTCTTCCCCCTCACTTTCAGTGCCAAGAATTTGGCAGAGTCACCAGGGAGGAGGTCAGAGACTGACTTGGGAGGAGAGTTGTGAAACAGAAAGTGCAACAGAAAATCCAGTGGTTGCAAAACTAAATCAGGTTTGTTTTTATCATGGGTAGGCTACCACAGTATGGTTTCATTGGCAAACAGTAATTACAGCTATGTGTAATTAATTACAGAAAAACTGATATATTGGACTCCATTCTCTTGATACTTTATGCTGCTGTTAACTTAAGGCAACTACATAGATGTCTGCAGAATTAATAAGGGAGAAAGTTAATGGGAAATGTTACCTCTAATTTCTGCTAACATGATTTGTCATTTTAAAGGTAGATAATATTTGGGAAAGTGTTAGATAGTGTCATGTTAGAAATTAAATATAAGCAATATATTTGAATATGCTAAATATGAGTGCATGACAGAAAGGAAATGTGGATGCAAACAGACTCAGATTTACAGGAAAGAAATTGATGGGAAATTATTTTTCTCACATCTCTGTCAGGTCTCTTTTCAAATAATGTTTGAGAAAACATACCGAGAATTTTGGTATTTGCAGTTTGATGTTGACTATTGCATAGCATTCTTCTTAAACAGGAAGCTGCATTTCACATTTCAGTGTCAGTAAAGAGAAGGGGTAAGGATATAACCTTTCTTTTTCCAGAAACTGGCAATCAGTATAATTTAGCAGTGTATGTATTTTCATGTGATATATGTGTAAACTTTCAGAGTTATGGATTATGCTCCCCCTTCCACACACTACAGTCCTTAAATGACAGCTCCCCACTTTGCTTTCATGTAATTGTTTTCTTCCTTCTGTCACGTTAGCTAATTACTACTGGGTGCTGTCCAGATCCATTAAAATTAATGGGAATATTGCCATTGAGTCATTAGTTGGCAGTTCTGATTGTGTAACACCTCTTAAATATAACAAGAATTATTCATTAAAGTAAGGACTTTAAATACTGAAGACTAACTTTCTCAATAAGTTTGTACTGATGATATATTTACATGATAGTCCATGTATGTATGGTGCTACAGTGCTGCTGTATGAGATGAAAATTGTCAATTCCTTACCATTTGAAATGCTGCATACATTAATGACAGCGAAAATAAATAAAGGGAAGTGAAGGCAGGGATAAGTAGAAAATAAATAGGGAAGCAATCTGCAGAACTTTTAGTTACACGTGCCTTTTCGATTTACAGTGGGTTTGAGAATATGAGGGTTGTGTAAAAACCCTCATAACAAAATGGGGTTGATGAGAATTTGAAAGAAACAATATGTTTTAAAACAGTAATTTATAATGCATTTATAAGACAGTCTCAGGCCAGTGTATCAGCAAGAATAATGACAGGAATTTTAAATAATATCCCTTAGAATATGTACGCAATATTTCTATGTTAATAACATTGAACTAATATATTTTATTTAAGATATACCATAAATGACCATCCCTTGGACATGAATCTACTCTGTATAGGTCCCTAGTTTGTGCAACAAATTAGAATATGAAATAGACAGGCCTGTGAATATGTAGCCAAAGCATTGTGTCTACTAAAGTACTTGGAAATGGATATTCCAGGAAAGCTGAAGAATATCATATGATCTGAATTTGGAAGAGAATCACCTTCTCATTTTCCAGGTTAATGCATATATTGGAATGCATTTATCCTTTCATTTACACTTTTTAAAACGTTTTTAATCTTAAATAAGCATGAATGTGTTTATACACATAAATATATTTTTGTACAAAATAGAAAACCTTTGGGTAGAAAATAATTTATTTTTATTGCAATAGAATATATTGTATATATTACAAGAATAATGATTAAGAGCTGTTCATATAGATTGTCTTAGAAAGTGGTGAAATCTAGAACTAAGGAGAAATTTCCTGACAACTAGAACAATTAATAAGTGGCATGACTTGCCTCCAGAAGGTGTGGGTGCTCCAACACTGGACGTTTTTAAGAAGAGATTGGGTACCTATTTGTCTGAAATGGTGTAGGGTTTATTGCTTAGCAGGGGATTGAACTAAAATATCTCCAAGGTCCTTTCCAACTCTGCTATTCTGTAATTCTGTTATTCTTGGTGATTTTTGCTTCATTAAACAGATCACGAATGCTGTAATAGTGGATATCCTGTATTGGAAAGCAGTTGAATTATGTCATTTGAGTTTAGTTGCATACTAAGACAGAACATCAGGTGGTATTATAATGTTAACATCAAATAGAAGTGTTATATAATAAAAAAAGTTGTTTAGCTTTTAAATAGAATCTATGTTCAGTGCTCTTCTTTTCCTCAGTAATAGCTTGTGTAATTCATCCGGTGGATTAATGGCATTTTGCTCTGTATTTAACTACTGTGGCCAGTGGCCAGTGGCAGTCACAGTAATGCTATGGACTAGG
This sequence comes from Oxyrhabdium leporinum, assembly GCA_032468155.1. Lineage (NCBI taxonomy): Eukaryota > Metazoa > Chordata > Lepidosauria > Squamata > Cyclocoridae > Oxyrhabdium > Oxyrhabdium leporinum. The sequence goes on from JANHFL010005900.1 coordinate 22,360, forward strand.
ACAAAGGAAAACAGTATGTGATAACATCCAAAACCAAGGTATAGTCTACTAAGTGAAGTTAGCCTTTAAAAATTGCTTCGTGCTTTTGTTACTTCATTGCTAAAATGAGTTTATTGTGAAGTATATGCACCTCATGGTGTGGATGGCACGCTGCATAAAGCGTTAACAGCATTAACCTTATTGTTAATTTAGGTAATGAAAATCATTACTTATTTATAAAAAAAATATCAATAAGAAATCAGAATCCTTTTCTAGTTGCATCGTTGTATGAACACCATGGATAGGGACAAAATCATGATGTTTTTATATATATTAGTTCGATTGATTGACACAATTTCTGTACCTTACATGTATAAAGTAAGTCTAAAATCATGAAAGCACAAAAGTAATTATAAACTGATCTGATAGCTTACCATCCCCCCTCTTCCCATTAAGACTGAAACTGGTAAGAATGAATGGTATTCCATTTTGTCCAAAATATTAAGGAGGATACGTCTTTCCATTAAGTGGCAAGTTATAAATAGCTTCCTGTTTCCTAGGAAGTTGGGAATATGACTTTATGGCTACAGGTATGACCGGAAAAATTTACTTGGAACATAATATTCTGGTTGTAAATATAACCCAATTCATGAATTTTAGATAACAATCAGCATTTTCGATTATATTCTGAAATTCATTAGTTTGTCTATATTTTACTGAATTAACTTTTACCTGTTAGCAGATAGCCTGTAGATTACATACCAATTGAAGTTTCTGAAAAAAATTCAAATGCAGTCCCAAATAAAATGCATTTAAAAAATCTAGCTGTGAATTAATAAGGATCATGAATGATTGTAACTGGACCATTTTGGCCCAAGAATGATCCAATATATCAGCTGAAACTGGGCAAAGGCTCTCCTGGCATCTTCTGTTTGATCTGAGTTAAAGATGTACTATAAAAGTAGATAATGCCAACATATGTAAAAGTATCTACATCTGATTTGACATGTCCATATTGTAGTAGGTAGTATCTCAAGTTTCCTGCTTTACCAGTTATTGAAACACCGTCTCCACATTTAGAAGGAAGTAGAAGCACTTTAAAAGAGTGTTTCTGATTCCTAACCCTCAAAATCAGTTCAGAGGCTTTATGCTGTTAAAGACCACTTAGAGATCTAATCAGTCCAGAAGGGTTGTACTTTCCTTCATCTATGAGCCATGGTGGCGCAGTGGTTAAAATGCAGTACTGCAGGCTACTTTTGCTGACTGCTGATTGCCAGCAGTTCGGCAGTTCGAATCTCACAAGGCTGAAGGTTGACTCAGCCTTTCAATCTTCTGAGGTTGGAAAATGAGGACCCAAATTGTTGAGGGCCATATGCTGACTCTGTAAACTGCTTAGACAGGACTATAAAGCACTGTAAAGCGGTATATAAGTCTAAGTGCTATTGGTATCTAACTCCCATTGTAAGTACCTTGGCCTTGGTAACCACCAGATCTGGTATAAGTGACCTGTACAATTTCTGATCTTGTCAGGCTTCTCCTAACAGATAAAAAAGCATAAAAGAGCTCAGAACTTCTGATGAGTAAAATTTATTATAGAAAAGCTATGATACATTATGAAATGTTTTCAATGATTGTTATGTATCACATGTGAATCTGTTTATAATGAAATCATTGTTCAGATTTTTACATGTCCTGCTCCTACCAATGTAATGCAGTCTGTAGAAGAAATTCTCTTTTGGGCAAAAATGGTCAGTTATCATCTGTTTTTTGTCTTGGTAACTACCAGATCTGGTATTAAGCTGTTTACCTCTGAAAGTGTGACAGTGTCTCAGACACAGTCCGCCATGAAACAAAAATGACAAGAACCATATAGGTGGGTGATGAACATGTGTAGCTCAGGGTTGTAATGTTACATTGCAACATTTCTCTGTTTCAACATACAATAATCAGTCAATACCTAGATAAACATGAGTGGTATCCTTAAAAATGTAATAACTCCAAATCAATTACAGCTCAACGATCAGGAAAAAAATAAACCTCTTCTGATGAGCCATTCCAGCACATAGCTCTCAAGATTGGTGATCACATAAGAAGCAACTGACATGCAAATCAAGAGGGGGGGGAGGGGGAGAAACACATCTTATCAGCCAAATAAATAAACTACCATTAATAAGGCATCCGTTACTTGCAAAACAAGGTTCACTTCTCACTTCTCCCAAACCTCATGCTCTGATAAAGTTACCTAGCTTGGTCTCCCTCCTTCCTCAGACTTGGAGAAATCTTGATAGTACAGTAAGATTTAGATAATCAGTTCACTTGAAGATCTTCTGCAACTGAGCCCTAACCACTTCTTCCAAAACCTTTCCCTAAAAAGACAATTGGAGATGTGGCTTGTCTAAGGATGGCTTTTTCAGCTGAGGACATAGCATTGACTCTTTCGATACATAAAGCAACGGAGGAGGAGAACAAGATATGGTATGCATAAAGAAATTATTTCATGTTTTGTTCCTAAGTTTAACACTGCTGCTTATAGCTGTTATTTATATATTGTATGTGGTAAACTCGTGACATTTCTGCCCTTTTACAACAGACATCTAACAATAGAACAGCTCCAATTAAGAAGAGGAACATCAGCCTCTGGCATCTTATTCTGTTGTTCCATCTTTCTCTCTCTCTCTCTTTCTCTCTCTGTTTTTTTGCAAGGAAGAATTCATTTGTTTCTTAATTAAGAAAAACACCAATAGCATGAAAAATCTGCTTATAGTACCTGAATGATAATTAGGTGAAAGGTATAAAACACACACACACACACACACACACACACACACACACATTCCACCAGCAGCCAAAATGAACTTGAGCTGATAAAAATGAACTAAACTAGCCTTGCATAAATCGAGGCTGAGAGAAGTGTACAGTCATTATGGCTAAGACAATATGCAAACTATCTTCAAAGAAATCAAATTGCTAGAGTGTTTTCATTTGCATGTATTAACTATTAACATAATGAGGAGAAGTGACATTGGACCTGGATTGTGTGTCTGTTTGAATTGATAACTCCGCTGTATCTGGAAATAGGCACCCAAAAATCATACTAGTAGTGAGATCAGTGTTGAACTCTGAAGAGCGTCTTGGAGCCCTGAACAAACCTGATGGAGTGATGAATGTAAACTATCATTTTTGACAACAGTTTTATAGCAGAGTCATTAGTTTTGTGTCTTAAAGGTACAGATTTCAGTTTTGAACTTTTTCCTCATAAATTATGATCACTGGCAATGGAAAAAGGCTAATACTGATTTCAATAACATCTTCATGCTATATTTAGTCAGGTTTTCTCATTTAATTTGAGAGTCAGCATGTTAGAAAGTTTGACTTGAAAGACCTCCATTTAGATAGCATCTCTAGTATGGTCTAATTTCATAGTTGTAGGTCAACAGGATTAAATTATTCATAAATAATATGTATAATTGGATGATGAAACATTTAAAACGTTACTGGAGCTTTCAGAAATATGTTTGTGCATGTACATATATGGTAAAAGTCACTATATATATGTGTGTGTATATATATATATATATTTGGGTGATAAATAAAAATTGCTTGCCAGAACAAATTCATCTGTGAAATCTAATAATACGCAAAATGAATGCTTAATGAAGCTTCATTGGAAGGCTGTTCTGTAATTTAAGTTCCTGTTCTCATCAGTGTTCTGTTGATGTTGAGAAAGCAAGATTTTGAGAAAATATTTTCAGAAAAAAAATAATTAGATTCATGGAAAGTGATTCCTTGAATATTTATTTTAGGTATTTATTTTAAGACTGATTATGATTTCAGAGGCTACAGTTACCACCTTGAATTGATCCTTGAAACAAGTGAGTAACTACTGAAGATAGAACAGAATTTGCATGTTGTGGCAAATCCTGATCATGGCATTATATAATTCCATCTTTATGTACAATTTATGACTATAATTCAATCCACAGATGATTAAAGCATGAACAAATGAAACTAAATTTGATTTTTCTGTGGTAACATGAAACGGAGAAACTTTGTAGAAGGTATACCTGCTTGATCCTATCATGTATGATTCTGAAAGTAATAACAATTAAAACAACCTGCCTCACAAGTAATAAGCTATAAAAGTGTACAAACTTTCTGCAGATTAAAAGTTCAATAGCTAGAACTATTATTTGCTTTGATTGTTTCTGCAGTAAGTAATCCCCATGTTGCTTCTTCCACTTGAATCTTCATGCATGAAAACACTGTCAATAAGCAGCTGATCGAGTTTGAGTTTAAGCTCAGCTGAATTCTGCTTCTTGGTTTGGCTAATTAAATGGCTGTTTACAAAATTCTTTTAAAGCATTAACATGATTACAGCTGGTTTCCCACCTCTTAAATATTACATGAATATGGCCTCATGATTATTTAAATAATATGACATATTTTTCTGTGCGTACAAGAAAAAAATGTACCTATTCCTTCTATGTATTTTATTCTTTTAAAGCAGAAGTCTTTGACTATTCCATCTTACTCTATGTATTTGACTACATGTAGCTATACAATGAAAAAAAGAGAAAAACAGTTACTGTTGGAAAGACATGTGTAAAAGAAGAGGTACAATAACAGAAATTGTTCTGGAAATTTAGGCCTCATGACAGCCTGGAGAATAAATAGTGTTAGCACTTTGTGTGGATGTTTTCTGCTGCCTGTTATTTCCATCTGCCTTGGGACACTGACAAAATGGTGGCATCCTTTGCTTTATTAAAAAGCCCATGTTTAAATTCCATCTGTTATAGCAAGCAGGTCTTCCAGGGGGCAATAAGGATTTCCCCTATGGCTATACCTGATTGCTTTGTGCATCTGTTTGTTAATCTAAAAAGCCAGCACTTATTCTGTACTGTAGAGCTTGAATTCTCCATCCTCTCTGCCCCCATAGTTTGTCAAAGCACTGCAATCAGGCAGATTTTTGCAAGTTAAAATACTGGAACGTCTGAGTAGCTTTACATACAGTGACCACAGTGGTAGCTTACATGGGCACTGACTTCCACAGGAATCTTTTAAAAAGAATGAAGTGCATGTACAGTCCTATACCACGTTTCCTATGGAGGATGCAAAACTGTGATTAGATAAGATTCTGGAAAGTTAGTGGCAGTGAAACAAAACACAAAATGTTTTGCATTCATTAATACGGCTCAGCCTGGGAATTGAATTTTAAGATTTAAGATTGAGATATATACTGTAGCAGATAAAATCACACTAAGGCCCATTTAGGCCATCAGATCTAAATTCCAGCTTAGGGCAGGAATAGATTTAATAGAATTAAAGCCTCCCTGGCAGATGGTTGCTTTGCCTCACTTAAACACATCCAGTGAGGGAACGGTCACCACCTCTTTGGGTAATTAGTTCCAGTGTTGAACAACTTTTATTGTTCAAAAGGTTTTTCTAGCATTCAGTCAGAATCAGCCTTGTTACAATTTTAAATCTCTTCTACCTCTTACACTTGGAGATGACAAAGAACATACCTTGGCCTTATTCTCTTCAAGGGTAGCAAATCTTGATGTACTGACCTCGATCAACAATCAATGCAATGGATCAGTTTACTGTTACTTAGTTAAAGACTTAATCACACAAATGACATGAATTATCACAACATTGTGTTCTCTGTTTAATAAACAGTAGGGAGTAACATGACTTCTACTCCCCCAATTGGTATATTAATTTAAGGTTTAATTGTATTTGAAGATACTGTACATTGAGTTCTTCAGGATTCTTTTTGAATTTCCCTTAAAAACCTCTTTATAGAGTTGAAGTTTCTAGTCCCATAATCATTGTTGTCATTAGGAACTGATTGTCTGAATACTTCTTTTAGTTTTTACTGTCCAAGATTGGATCTGATTACTGCAGATCTCATTAATGTAGAAGAAAGGGAAAATATTATTTAGAATATGTAATATTAACTTAGAAGCTGGCACATATGCTTATAAAGTTTGTTTATCAGTACCCTTGCTGAGGTTTAGAGGAAAAGCTATTATTTAATGTCAAATATAACCCAGTTACACTTCAGACATTCATTCAGACTGTTGTTTTTTTTACTATTGTGCTGATGCTAAGAATAAAAATTCATGGTTCATCAATAGAATTGAGCCTTCAAAAGCAGAAGTAGAACCTGGTTATTTTATAACCTGTGTCATACAAGGATAAAAGAGAACTCCAGTGTTTAGATTGTTTGACTTTTAAAACATCTTAATTTATTCTTGGAGAATAGTTTAACAAAATGCTATTATTTAATGATCTTAAATATGTTATTTTAGTTTCACAATAATAGCAATAAATGTAATATAGTCTGATAATTTTATGATGTTCGACAATAGTGGCCATGATAAAAATGAGGCTTGAAACTGATTCAGAGAAGAATCTGAATGGATTACTCCCTTTCAAATCACTATAATGCTTTCCATTAAAATGTAAAACATTGATCTTACCTGTATACTACTAAAACTCTTGTTATCATGACCTTTAACTGGGTGAGTTGATGCATCATAGGGCAACAACTTTTGAACAAGATATCTCAAATGGGCTAACTTACAGAATGTGTCAAAAAGCTGGGACCAATTCCCAGAATGAAATTTGGAGAAGTTGTGGCTTCTTCAGTGTTACTAGCAGCTCCTGAGCTGCTCAACTGGTGCAGCGGTCATGTAATCTTAATTTTCACTGCCTGACTTCCTCCCCCACCCAGCAGCACCCACTTACCTGCCTGATGGAAAGCCAAAGGAAGGAAAGGGGGAAGGGATTTCTAATGCTCCCTGCCAGATTCTTTCAAGGAAGCTAAATGGGGAAGCCAGCAGAAAGTTGTTACTTTTGCTCAGTTTTGCTCCCACTGCTTTTTTTGGCTAACTGGTCATTCTGTTTCTCAGTAAGGAAATATGTCTGAAATGATAACCCGATGGGGCACGGGTTGTCTAGTTAATATTAGCATTGGAACTATCCATGGGACAAATAATGTCACCTGGAATAAGTTTAAAGAACACATTATTGTCTGCTAATCTGCTGCAGAAAAATAGCTCCATCCTTCCATGTCTGTCTGTCTGTCTGTCTGTCTATCATCTCATATAGAGACAATACACAGTATGCAGAATCCATACATGCCATCTTGAAAGAAAGTATTCCAAACAATTTTGTTCTGCTGCCCGATCTTTATGTTTGTGTTTTTCCATTATAAAGGTGACTATATATCTCAAGGTTTTTATACTTGCCTATTATCAGTCAACTATTTTTTAATTTACTTGTTTACCTGTTTTTAATTTACTTGTTTCAAGGAGTGCATCCAAAACCTGGGACACATTATTTCCTTTGGCAAAGTTGTGGACACTTCAGTGCTGCCAGAATGTTTTGTATATATTAAACAGGACAGGGTTGAGGGCTGAGTCTTGTGATCCTTTAATGGAAGAGCTAAGAGCATGTCCTCCTTAATCATTGAATGCGACCTCCTATTAAAGTTCATGGCTTTTCATTGTGGATTTCCAGATTCTTAAGATCATGAAAACAATGCACAGATGAGCAAGAAAATGATAAGGTGTCTGGAGGCTAAATCATATGATGAGCAATTAATAGAAATTGGTATATCTAGCCTAATGAAGAAAAGGTTTATGGATGACATGATATCTGCTACATGGGGGGCTGTCAAACACAAGAAGGGGTGGATTTATTCTCCAAAGCACCTGAGGATAGGACAAGAAGCAATGGGTGGAAGTTTGTTAAAAGAGAGATACACCCTGAAATCAAGGACAAATTTGCTGACAGAATAATTAATGAATGGAACTTGCCTCCTGGATCTGGGGGGTACTCCATCGGTAAAGGTTTTTTTAAAAAGAGTGGACAACTATTTGTCTAGGATAGTGAGGATAAGGGGGTTGGACAGGGGTTGGATTAGAAGACTTCCAAGGTCCCTTCCAGACCATGATTCTATGAGTTCTTTGAGTTGCTTTTCTTGCCAAGTTATCAAATTGCTTGAAATTCTGATATTTATCTAAAATGGAATCATTCCTGTTAATGAGGGAAAGTACCTACCCGGCTGTTCCTTCTTTCAATAGGCAATTTTGGTCAGATCTATAGTAAATTCTGTTGGCCTACCCCTAATGAACAAGTCACACTGCATTGTAAAACTAAGAGTTGATCATGATTATTCCTCCCCTTTCAATTTCATCAGTAAATTTTCAGGAGAATGGAACCAACCACATTAGGTAGGAGTATGGTTTGCTTCTGGCTGAGGTAAGGCATGTTCCAAATGCTGTGGTAGCTGTATCATGATATTGTGTAGGCTCATTATGTGTGAATCTACCTGTTTTTGATGATGTGATAATATATCAGTCACTTGTTTTGCAGACAGTAGGGTGTCCTGAGGATCTGTTGCCATATTCCAGTTTTACAAGTGAAATCTGATGCTTCTCTGATGAGAGAATAGTGAAGCTTTCAAGATTAACGTCAGCAGTTGGAGATAAACAAGGTCAGGAAACAGGAGTTGCTAACAGTCTTGTTAGAGCATTGAAGCAGAATCTTGAAAGCCTGTCAAAGTTCTTGGTACTTATACATAACCCAGCTAAAATGGAGTTGTTTTGAGTTTTTTTGTCATGCTTTCTACTTTCCCAGGATTCAGCTTCACATCTTCCTGACATTTCTGCTCTGAAGACTATTCTGAAGTCTTCAGAATTCTTCCTCTCCATCTTCTCTCGTAGGAACAATGGACTTGGCCCTCTTCTCAGTTTTCCCTTCCATTTTCACTGCTGTTCCTGATCTAATTTTCTCCCTTCTACATGTCCTCTCAAACAAACAACAAACAAACAAACAAAGCCTTTGTTACAAAGGTTTCCTTTGAGTTTTTGATACAGAAACAAGATAAGATGTGAATGAGAAAAAATATTTTACACAATTTAGTACTTAAAAGGACATTCATATATATTCTTAATTAGAAATAAACATTCCTGAGTTTGGTAGAAGTTCCTCTAAATAGAGGATTGAAAATTTGTTTGATTTCAATTAGGGATCCTTTGATTACTAATGTACAGCTGGTTTGGATAATTATTCCATATCTTCCTTGTATAGAATTCTATTCAATTTGTTTTCCACTGAGGTGTTAGAATTGTCTGTAAGGTAATTCTTTCACAAGGTAGGCATTGTGGGAAAACAGAGGCTTAATGACTGTTGAATACACATTGTGGATGTCTATGAATTACTCTCCGTTGGATTGGCATTCTGATTCACAGTTGAATAGCCATTCTAATCCTCAATCAGCATGCATACCTCACCCCACAGATATAATTTGCATCAGTTTGACTGTTTATAAAAAGAAATAACCTCAATGAAAATGCGTATTTTGTAAAAAATAAGATATCTGAGACATTCTGTGAACTTTTTGTGGATATTCAAGTGTATGAAGAAACAAAGTGGAATCTCACTGGGGAATTAAGGAATAGGTATCGCACATTCCGCTTTTGATACTTTTTTTAGTTCTTTATGATAGCCAAGCACTTTTTTTCTTTCAGAATGAGTCCCTTTATGCTGGTGTTTATAGTATAAATTTTCTTTTATACTTTTGACAATTGGCATGAATACAGATTATGAGCTTTTAAATCTGATGATTTAAAACATCATTTCTCAACCATGGCAATTTGGAATCTGAGGATTGAGGTCCATATTTTGGAGTTGCCAAAGTTGAGAAACACTATTTCAGCTACAATCATTTGTGGACTACTTCTCAGCCACTGAAAGATTGCTGAATTAAATGTTGAAAGCCACTGAATGAATCCTAAATTAGGTTTTGCAGTGAGATGAGATTATTCATTTTAAGGCCTTGTGTTCAGAATTACCGATGTGATCAGCAATGTAATTTCATTTACTTAGAGAAGTCATAAATCTAAGAACTGTGTGATTCCTGACAAAAAAACACATCTTTATAATATGAGAGAACCCAGTGAGTTTTCTGTTTTCTCTTTTAACTATCTATTCTTATGCTTTATTCAGTTTCCTGATAGATTATATCTGTTATGTTCATTTAGGCTAATAGACTCTTTTCTGCACATGCTCCCCACACAATAGTGGACAATGGGTACCCCAACTATTGTCACTGGCTTTCACCATTAAAGCTGCAGTCTTGCTGGTTGAGCTATTGCAATTTTAAAAAGAGGATGAAATGCTATCAAGGGGATTTTCAATAGACTGTCATTCTGCATGTTTAAGATCGGGCAGCTTAGAAAGTTTAGCATTCTTTACTTTCCAGTCTTGAGCTAATGGGAAATACACAGCCTAAAAAAATATCTTAATGGAAAGCAGACTCCCTAAGTCTGAATTTGTTGAAACCTGATTTTAGTCATCTCCTGACTCTAACACTCTTAGTCCTTAAAAGCATCAATCTAACCACACAAGGATTTTATTTAAATGGGATGTCATATATAAACATGTTTTTAAGCCAGTCAAAGCAGTTTAAAATATCAGAATGCAACAAGATAAGACAGGTTGCGGATTTTATTTAGCTCAGTTTTGTATTGATTTTGATGCAGAGAGTAGGCATGTCATTCCAAATGCATCTCATATTTCTTAGTTAGTTTATAATAAACCTCTTTCTTGCTGGCACTTAGTTAGTTTGTAATAAACCTCTTTCTTGCTGGCACATAGTTTAGATGTTATAGCAATGACCTGTAGAACTTAAATCTGTTTATATGTTTAATTATTTGAAAGCTATACAATAGGTATCTACTATAGTATATAGCTAGTACTATATACAGTAAAGTACTCTGTGGGGATAGTACAGGTAGTCCTCAACTTATGACCATAATGGAGCCTGGAATTTTTGTCATAAGTCATGACAGTCATAACTTGAGTAACCCACATGACCGGACATGATTTTATGACTTGTGGAGGGGCAGTTGTTAAGTGAATGCCATGGTTGTTAAGTGAACACAGCTGTCTATCATGAAGTTGTTAAATAAATGCATGAATTTCTATTGGTGGCTTTTTTTTTGCCTGGCCAAAAAAGGCCACAAAGCAGCAGAAGTGTTGTCAGTCATGGTCACATGACCATGGAATACTACAACAGGCTATAAAGGTAAGCTGGTTGCCAAGCGCCTGAATTGAGGTTATGTGACCTATCTGTATGTAGTTGTACTATAGACAATATTCTTCCATGCAGTTACTTATTAGGTCAGTACAATTTAGCTGTAATCAGAGGTATAACTTCTGTAGGTCCAATTTTGCTTCTACATAGATTATAACAGAAGTTTTTATAGTTTATAATCAGATGTTATATATTATATCAATTACAAAAAAAATATAAAAATAATACAAAGCATAAAAAAAGTCCCTAAATAGAGAACAGCCACCATTTTGACAAACATCTTTAACAGTGATGACTTGTTTGCCGTTTTCCTGGATTTCTTTATTTTTTAATAAATATATTAATTGGTCAGAGTTTTGGAAGGCTATTCTTTAAATAAATATTGAATGAATGATAGATACATAACTTGTAAGTTAATAATTAAATATGGTAACTGCCTATCTCATGAAATCATTTTTAATGAAGCTCATTACGTTTTATCCCATGCCTAAATGTATTGTCTTCTGAAAACAAAATATAACATTAATGTACTTAATCAACTGGGATACATTGCTCTTAACTGATTATACTTAATTCAGATTTTACACTATTTCATTCCTACAAATAAATATATTTGAAAATTTGTTTTTTCTGTAGAGTACCTAAGCATTTGAGGTTGGAAAATATATCTACTTTCCTCTGGTATATAGAGAAAATATATGTGTGTGTGTGTGTGTGTGTGTGTGTGTGTGTGTGTATGTGTGTGTGTTTGCAAAAATAATTTGAACTTACTTAATATATTTCCCTGGTATCTATTGGCAAACTTTGACCCAGCTATAAAATCACACTCTAACAAAAAGGCTACTGTAAAAGGTTGGTTGTGACAGCCACTTATTCCAATGATTGTTTTCTTTTTAGATATAGAAGGATTTAAGCCATAGAAGCTTTCAATAGCATTACCAAGACATGAATGTTAAAATGAAAGTGACATAAAATATGGGTGCTAGTGTTTTTCTTTGTACTTTGGAAGAGGAAATGTGATTAAGATATACTAAAAAAAAAGCTATACAAATGCAGCAAAATTGTTAAAATATTCAAATATGCCATAGTGTAACAAGGAAGCACAGTAATGCACTGAAATCAGCAATAGAACAGCTGTGTTTTAAAGGACAGTACTTTGAATGTCACTTGACAATTTGCTTTCAATTAGAAGTAATTTACAGGAAGATGCCCACAAGCTAATCTTTACAGGATAATTAAGTTCCATTTTCTTTACTTTTAATTAAAAAGCAGAAAAGATTCAGCTGATCCATAAAAAATATTCTATTTAAACATTCATCAGACTTCACACTCTTTTTTGTTATTTGTTATAGCAGATGTTATCAAAACTGCAGTCTGTTCTGTTTTAAATCCAGAATACTTGGTAAGTGAGATGCAGAGTGGCAGTAGGCGTGTACAGCTGAGGTATGAGCATCAAACATCTGTATTTTGAAATAGTTTTGCCTGTGTATTATTTTCATTGCTATAATTTCGTTAATTTTTACTTTATTTTTAACCCTCTTTGCAAAGCAAAATAATTTCTTAGTATATTAGAATGTAAGAATAAAATATTTACCATGTTATCTAATCACTAATGTTTTTACAATCTAGTTCAGAATGTAAATTCTCTCTCTCAAGTGCCCACTATGAAACTTAACAGTAAAATATTTTTTCAAGTTTCCCCTGTAGAACCAATAGTAAATTAAAAAACAAACAAAGGGTAGGCAGTGAGAAATAATAAATGCCTAAGAAGCAGTAGAAAGAAACTAAAATGACTGTATTAATTAAAATTCCAAGGGTTTTTCCCCCCTTATGAAATGGTTTGATGAGTGTGTAGGGAAAGGGGAGACCTGAAGGATTTGTTCAATATCTTTCAGATAAGAATAGCAATGTGGGAGAAAGACAGAGTTTTATCTCACCATTTACATTAACATGCATTTACTCTTTCAACATAATTTCTGTGGAACTGTGCCTTGTAACATAAAAAAAGGCAAACAAGGAGAAACATATATAGAAGTTAGATAGTAGTGTGGCTCATCTTGTAGTGTGGCCTTGCCACAAATGTGGCTTATCTTGTTGTCTTAGAGTAATAAAAATTTTGTAAATATATGGATTACGGTAATTTAAAGATTTGCATCCTGCTCTAGGCAGTTTGGTTGAATAGAGGCCTTATACAAGTTGTTAAGAAAAACATGCTTGTATGAAAAACTTGTTTATATCTTTGCTCCCGTTTATTTTTTTTTCAAGATTAATAGAAAGGAACATATGAAAAACAACAATTCATCTTACTTTTCAGAAAAGAAAAATATTTTTAATGGAGTAGTTCAGAGACACAAGCATATCATGCTGTGGTGGTTCTATTCAGCAGCAAAACTGCAGCTCTTTTGTCACAGACCGAACTATGACAAAAAGGCAGGCAGTGACATTATATATTGTCAAGAACCTGTTGAGCATTTGGGATGAAGATATTCCTCTAGATTTGGATCGCACTGGCTAAAAGATGAACTGGCCAGAGTGCTGAAACTATAAGACAAATCTGGCTTTAAATGGTCAGCAAAATAGAGTTCTCTTTTCCATTTGTGGAGAAAAAGAAAACAAATTGAGAAACATTCCTCCAGCAGGTTTGTTACTAGCATCCTTTGACCAACCTATTTGTCATTTTTAGACTGAATTGTTCACAGATAAGGTGAGCAAAAAAAAATCTGGAAAAAATCTGTACATCTCTCAACTTCTTTGGAAGTTATATCCTTGACCTGATTTCATGGACTGTATTTTCCAGTGGAAGAAACTTTGTCCATGTATGTATGAAACATATTTTCACCCTACCACAAATGAAAAATCTCTCAGAGCTTGCATATAATTAATACAATCAAAATATCAGTAATATTGATCTTATCATTTTTGAATAGAACAATGTATGATTTTAATTTGCAAAAAAAAATTCCCAAAATTGTTTTTAGAACAGAACTTCAAAAGTGCTTATAGCAGGCCAGAGTGGCAACTAGTTTTTTAAAGCAGTTTTAAGCAGTTGTTTATATGCTATACTTGTTTAATAAGCAGCTACTCCATCTTAATATTAGCATCTTAACAGCTGTTTTAAATAAGTATTCCTAAGTGAACTGCTACAAGTGTAAACAATGCAATCCTATATATAGCTTATACAAATTCTCCCAGATGAATGTCTGTAAAATTAGAGCCTTAATAGTACCCAATGCATTAAAGTAAAAATGTTCATATCTCCTAAATTGGAAGTATGTTTTCCTTAGAAGTCAGCTTACTACAGCAGAAGATTTAACTGCAGTAATGTAAAAAATGTTGAATTTAGGGTTTTCATTTGATATGGATTCATGGAAAAAAACCCTAAAGTCTTCGATATGACATACCATTGAGAATTTTTCAGTGACCTTAGTTTACTTATTTCCTCCCAAAGGACTTGACCTCCCTACAAGGCAGTCATGTACTGAAAGGAATACTTTAGATTGAATACTTGTTCTTCCAGGAATTGAAATCATCCCCATTTGTTGAAGAAATTATGGTCTTGAAAAAATTCCCTTTTTCTCTCATTATTAAAGTTACAAGAAAAAATCCAATAATAGTATAGTATGATAACATGAGCAATTGCTTGGTCAGAATCCAGTTAAGTGTTTCTTTGTCAACTTACCTAGTTAAGTGAACTTACCTAGTTCACTCAGGGAGTTTGGCTGTTGGTCACATAAAATGTACTATTTTCTGTGTTTACTTTTGTTCCGTAAATGATATACTACCAAATAAAAATATTTTATATACAAAAAAATCATAGGCCTCCTCTGTTATGGCCTCTGCTTTATGGAACACTGGAAATTTGGAGGGTCCTTGTCCTGTTGGCCTTCTGGAAGACCAGAAAGATCTAACATTCCCACCATTAACTGTGACTGGGATGTTAATGGAATCCCAGTGTTTATTATTTATTGTGTTTTTTAAAATTGTGTGATAGCCAAGGTTCCATTAGTATATGGGCAGTTAGATAAATTTGATAAATAGACAAAGGAACAAACTGATTGATTATATGAGTCATTTAGCCAATAAGATACTTTTAATCATGGATCTGGACTTCAAACTTGATTTGAAGCAAATTTTAATTTTACATATCTTCCTAAGCCTATCTTTCCTGCAATATATAGGCTGACTTGAAGGGTATGCTGAAAATATAATCTCAAAAAGAGATTGATGTTTGGACTTCTCTTTTAATATTTCCTCTGTGTGGCTCAGAATCTGATTTATAGCAATGTTCCAACTGCAGCCCTCCTGGAGATTCTTTGATAGTTTCCCAATTCTATCAGTCTTATAAATCCTTTGAGTAACTGGGGTTAGGAAATCTTATATTCCTGCTGTTATGCAGATTCTAATGATGCTGTAGTAGCTAAAGTATGGTGCTTTCCCCTTAATATGAAAAGTTTTGTGCTCCTTTAGAGTAGCATTCATTTCTTATTTTATAGCAAGTTCTGTGTTGGCTCCAGATGTCCAATATAGTTTTGCTGTATAACCAAGAAAAGTTGGATGCACTAGGGGAGAGGAACTTTGAAGAATGAATTCTTGAAGACATTTAGCATTTTTATTATTTTTTTCAAAAAGGTATTTAGGTTTACTTGCTCTGCTTGAAAACAATGGAAGCTCGGAAGTTGTTAGGCATTGGATCCAAAGGTTACTTTGCCTGAATTGAAGCAAGTTGCTGAAATATTTTTCATGGATACTCTTTCCCCACAGCCCTTTCTCAATTCTTCTCCCCTAGTGCAGCCATCTTCTAAAGAAGGATTCCAGAACTCATAGGAACTCACACAAAGGACTTGTTTTTGAATAATTAAAGGAGCGGCTGCCTAATCTGTCTGTAAGGTCTCAGCCGTCCAAAGAACACATTGAAACAATTCCATAGCTGCCATGGAAACTTGGGGAAAAATATGGAAGCTTTGAAAAACTGTGCTTCCATCATAACCATTATAACTTTTTCTACTGCCCTGTTTTCTAATGTACTGGAGATGAAGTGAGAAAGAAATAAACTAGGAAAACAGCCTTTTCCAGAAGTATTCATACCATTGCGGATATAATGCAGTATAGCTTGTTTGTTATTCAGGAGGAATATTGTGCTATTTTTTAAAAGTGAGCGATCATAACTTATTTTACATTGTAATAACATTTTGATCTTGTTCTTCCTCCAAGGATGGAATTTGTGTCTTAGTTCAGTTGGCTTTTTATCATTTCTGGCATTCTTGACTGAATCTGGTTCGTTCTTAAGATTTATTTTTCTCAATATGTGTCTAATGTTTTTATAATCTAATTATCTATCTATCTATCTATCTATCTATATATCTCCCAAATTCTATATGTTACTTTTTTGGGAAAGCTAACCTGGCATTTTGTTTTAGGCAAAAATTGCTTATTTTTAAATTCAATTCAATTTGTTCTTAATTTGACTGCTTCTAGTAAGTTTATTGCTATGTTTATATTCTACATTGTTTTAACACTGAAATATTTTCAAATACGCAATTGCCCCTGGAATATTTTTATTTGCCAATTTATTAAAGAAACTAATGTAGTTTAGAGACCGTTCATAAAATAGCATACAGTAAATAGATAAGGCATTCTTTGGTTTTGATTGTACCATGATATTTTATTGTATGGAATATATCCTTACAGCATCAGAACTATAGGAATAAAATTTTGCTATGTTGAATATACAGGTGGGCAAT
This sequence comes from Oxyrhabdium leporinum, assembly GCA_032468155.1. Lineage (NCBI taxonomy): Eukaryota > Metazoa > Chordata > Lepidosauria > Squamata > Cyclocoridae > Oxyrhabdium > Oxyrhabdium leporinum. Next base: position 39,187 of record JANHFL010005900.1, read on the forward strand.
GCCATTTGATATAATAATCTTTAATTAAATGTGGTTCCTGGAGCAAATGAATTATTGTTAATAACTGCATTTAAAAATAACTTTATATCCTAAATCTACCTTGTGCGGTTTTCAATTTTGTGTTACAAGATGTCTCGAAGTGTGACTTGTCTGATTGGGAAAGCAGGAAAAGGGGGAGGGGGAGGGCTAATGGAATTCAGACAAGCAATAATTAGTAGGCCAGGAAATAGGGCAATTTTAAAAATGATTCATGGCAAGTGGGAATGAGACATTTACATTCTAAGAATTAATTATGGGAGTTGTCTAAATTATGAGCAGAAAGCAGAAGTGCAGGGAATAAAACGTGGTTGAGAGATGATTTCATATAATATGTTCTGTGCAAAAGATTTACAGTATTTTTAATGCAAGCTTGTATTAGAACACACTTTTGAATGAGTACAAAGATTTCCTTCCTTCCTTCCTTCCTTCCTTCCTTCCTTCCTTCCTTCCTTCCTTCCTTCCTTCCTTCCTTCCTTCC